>SMSQ01000938.1:44463-73462 GCA_019453375.1 Ctenoplectra terminalis
TTTTTAATCAACAGATATGCTAACCTTTAATTTTCTCGAAACAAGAGAAAATGGACTTACACCACTTTCAAAATAAACGGTCCATATTTCTGAAGCATCATTTTTCGAGATAGTGTACAGATACAATACAATGTACGTACATATTTTGTAACCTTATATCAGATTAATTAACATTAGAAAGAGAAAAATAATCTTAATCCAATCTAACTAAATAGATACGTTATAAAGTACAAAGGTTAAATTGTATAAAACTGTTATTGAAATAAAAATTAATTTGAGAAGTACAAGGTTGGTTGTTCGATGCTGAAAATTGTCTAATAAAATCCATTTTCATTTTCGTGAAAATTTACATACGCAGTAAATGTGTTATCGTCGATACCATAGGGGTCTTTACATGTAACAACCGTTAAGGACATGTAACCTGTAATTGTGAAATTTATGAAGATGCTCCTTTAACGCTGCATGTGAAATTTAAGGAGGAACTATCTTCGCATTTTATGATTAAAGTTGTAAACGTCAGATCTAAACATGAACAGATAAATTGTGTTATATTTGCTTGACATGTGATAATTTATAAACTAGTATACACTGTTTTATTGTACATCTGAATTGTAAAGACACTTTGATGCATTTAAAAAATGACGGAAATAAATTGGTACGTATCCAGTGTTTCTAATGTTATTACAATTGATAGAACCTTTAAAAATCCTATATTCTTTTATATTTGTTGTAGGATTGCAAAACCTATGGATTATAAAACAATACGATATGCATCTTTAGAAGAGACAATAGAGCATCCATTGAAACCTGTCACGGTTATGGTAAATATAATTTAATAACACGGATGAAGATGTAAAAATGTTTTATTATCTAAATTGTGTTACATGTCATTTTGATGATATAAAATATATTTATTTGAATATTGATTTCGCATTTTGAAAATAATTGTTTGAAAGTTACTATTTATTTTATTTGCAGATTCATTATATTTTTATAAATTATACAGCGTTAATGTATTATAAATTATATGTCTACAGTTAATTGATGGCCGTAGTGGGATGAAACGCAATGTATTACGAAGTACAAGTACCGGTTCTTCAACTGCTACACCAACACCAACTCATACACCTATACCTGGGAATTCCTTAACAGATCCATTATTAAGTCATTCTTCTTTTGATGGATCAGATCCTCTTTCACAATTTGCTAGAGAAGAATTAGATCCCTTATCCAAGATGGCTGCAGATGAGGTTTTTAAATCATGTTTTGTTTAATATATTTGATTTACAATCCTTTACGTTATGCATCATTTATATTTTAAAATATATTACAGTGGGACTACTCTTGCAATGTGGTAGCTACTGGTAAAAAAGCTATGGGTACCGCAGAAGAGTTAGTAGAACCGTGGTTAGCAAGACGTGTTACAATATTAAATAAATACACAACATCAGAGAAGTTATCGATAGTTACTAGTTTTTTGCCAGGTGGTGAAAAAGGTTTATATATTTTTTGTTTTATTTATAAATAACATTAGAGAAACAAATAAAGGGAGTTACGCTCATATAAATGTGTTTATTACAGTTGTTGTTAAAGTTCAACCAAGTGGTGGAGTGGTTGATAAAGTACGAACAAGATTGGAGCAGTTAGATGATTTTGAAGAAGGATCTGTTAGACAAATGTTAGATTTATCACAACAACAATACACTGCAAGAATTGAGCAATTAAATAATGAACTTGTACAAGCATGGCATTCTGACCAAAGAGTTAAAGCACTTAAAATAGCAATTCAGGTTTTTGTTCTTATCTATTTCTTTTCATTAATTATATTTGAAGAAAAAAAGTGTAAATTAATGCCAAATCATTTCAGTGTGCCAAATTATTAGTAGATACATCTGTTATGGCTTTTTATCCCAGCAAGTTTGTTCTTATCACAGATATTTTAGATATTTTTGGAAAACTTGTTTATGAAAGATTAAAGGTTAAAGCTGAATATTACAAGTTAGTATTGTCTCATTTCAATATTACTTACAGTGTTTTATTTAGTGTATGTACATATATCAACAATGTGATTAGAGAAAGAGGAATTTATTTTATGTATAAATTCGTTTTAAATTTGCTATAACAGTAATGAAAAAATGTTATGATTTAATAAGATATGTTTCCTTTGAATTGAGTAATTTCAGTAAATATAACAATTAACTTTCAAGATATGATTGCAATTTTTTTTTAGTAGAATTATATTTGTTTTGTATAATTTGATTACTTTTATTATTATANATAATTTCAGTAAATATAACAATTAATTTTCAAGATATAATTGCAATTTTTTTTTCAGTAGAATTATATTTGTTTTGTATAATTTGATTACTTTTATTATTATACACGTAAAAATATAAAGGTAAGCATATGTAAAGTAAATATTTTATATTATGTGTTATAAATTGTATGAAAAAAATATTTTGTTATATCATTTAAATGTTTGATAATAATTATACATACTGTAGTATTTATTACATTTATCAAGTGTTATAATATTATTGCCTATATTTCACAAATGTAATTTACACTTATAATAGTAACCAAAGATAGTAATAGTAACGAGAAAGGTAAATTTTTAAAATAACAGATATTCAATGAAAAATATAAGAATGTAGTCATTTTCAAAAAATAATAGCGTTATAAACATTTATTATGTAATATTTTTCCTTTTATTTAGAGGATTATAAAGAAAATTGTTTATTGTTATTGGAAAATTGTTTATTGTTATTGTTATTAGAAAATTGGTTATTAAGTAAATTGTTTATACAATAAAATTATACAAAGTTATTTACATAAAACTATGAAAAATTACATATTGTAAATGTATTTATCATTATACTTTCAGAATAATATAATAATGGAGAAATATATCTTATTAAATCTTTATTTTCTTATATAAACAAAATATTACTTTGTCTTTTTCTAAAGTATTTTATGTATATTTATTTTATATCTTCCAGACCAGGAAGTAAAGTACCCACAAGTTTACCTGATAATTTTACACCTGATATGGTACCTGAAAATGCAAAAGAAACTTGCAGAAATTGGTTTTATAAAATAGCATCAATAAGGGAACTAGTTCCACGTATTTACGTAGAAATGGCAATAATAAAATCTTACAGCTTTTTAACAGCAAGGTAAAAGTATAAGTGTTATATATATATATAATTATATACTATGTATAATAAATTTTATGTAGTACTTTATAATATTAATATTACCTAGGAATGTTTTATTTTTAGTGAATTTAATACAGCCTTATTACGTATAACGCGAATGATAAGAGGCATTGGAAATCCTCTCATAGCTGTATATGCAAGATGTTATTTATGCCGTGTGGGATTGGCTTTAAATAAAACATCTGATTTTGAATTTGTAAGGGAAAACTTTTACGATTTTCTCTTTACATATCACCAATTGTTTGGCCAATTTGTGAAGAATGAATTAATTAAGCAAAATTTGACTTTATATTCTTACTTAAATCTTTACTCACCAGCTTTGGATTGGATATTGCAAGTATTGGTAGCTACAACTTCTGAGAATGCTTTAGAAGATGTACTTTCACGATGTAGAAAACAAACAAACAAGTAATTACAATATTTAGTCATTATATGTGTCTGTATCATGAGTGGTAACTTTTATGAGTTTAAATATCAAAATATATTTTTCTTATAGTTCATTACTGCTGAACAGTATTTTAACAGCATTTAAACCTTCATATGTTGCGGGACGTGCAATGGATTTTGTAAATTTAATAACTGCGATCGAAGATGATGGTAATTACAACAAATTATAAGATTGTTTTAGAATTTATAATTATTGTATGTATTATTATTTTTTAGGTTTTCCACAATATCTTTTGTACCGAAGTTTAGGTGAAAGTCTTGTATTAGAATCACCACCAAAAGAAGACTGTCAACCGATTCTTAATATGATATGGAAATATATAACAGACTTAACAAATCCTAACAAATTCATACACTGCGTTGAAATTTGGATTCAATTTACTGCTATTCATTTTTCTGTAAGTTAAATTTTTATTTGGAAACAGTGATATTTATTCTGTATAATTTTAATATTATAGGTAAATGAACTGAATCTGTTTTTTGGAAAAATAATTGATCGGCTTAACCCGAACAAAAGTTTTGAACACTACTATCCACAATTGCAAAATATTATTGAAAAAGTGGTATCTCATACACAAGATTTTGAATCATTACTTGCTATGGTAATTATTTTTAATTCAATGACTTTTTATTTTCACCTGTTTTCAAATGATGCATACAGAAATTTTTCAGGATAATTTCTTACCTCTAATAGATTTGTTTCACAAGGAAAGTATTAAGGTTGAAGTTTGTAAAACTGTTATAGAAGGTTTAAGTACTCAAACTGGCTCGATTACTGATCCCATTATTATAAATGCCCTTATGTTTATTGCTAGAATAATGCACGACTCCGTTAGGTAATTTTTTTGTTTTATAAAAGTGTGCCTGTTTTTGTATATATGTATAATACAAATGTATTTGTATTTTTGTACATGCATGTAATCTGATGGTAAGATAATTTCTATAGTGCTCTCACTGTTGAAGATGAAAAACGACAAATTGGTCAACTTATATGTGGTTTAGTGCAACGTGTCGATTATGGTCGTGATTTTGAAAAGCAACTTAATTTTTATGCTGAAGCTAGAGCAGCTTTTCCTAATCTCGATAGTATTCATATACAACTTGTACAGGTAATTTATTTTTAATTATATTTTCAATATGAAATGCACATTATATTTGAAAACGGTGTAACTAATGTTAATATTTAGTGTGTAAATAGATTATCAGTTGATACTCGAAAGATTGTTCGCGGACATCACACAAGAAGGACGTCGGCATTTGTACGTGCCTGTGCTGCGTTTTGTTTTATTACCATTCCATCATTGACTTTAGTTCATACACGGCTTCAGTTGTATTTACTTTCAGGCCAAGTTGCACTCTTAAATCAATGCTTAGGCCAAGGTAACTGATTAAGATTCGGTATTTATTACAGTTAATGCAGATATATAACTAACTGAATGCTATTTTGTTAGCTGATGCATGTTTCAAGGCTGCGTTAAGCTTAGTTCCGGAAATGCCAAAAACAATAAACATAGATGGAAGACAAAAAAGTTCACAACCTTATTTACTTTCATATTTATCCAATTTTTTATCCACATTATTGGTTGTACCGGTGTGTATTTATATGTAACACGATACAAATTTTATTTATTTTTTTTATTATTTATTATACGTATAAGATGTTACTGAAAAGTATAACAATTTTACAGGATAGTCCAGAACATGGTGTTTTGTATTTAATGAGAGGTTTACTTAATGCCGTTCAACGATGTTTTGAAGAAAATACATCAATGAAGACGTATTTATATTTACGTGTGCTTGATTTATTGTCAACAATCGTTCAAGAAAATTATCCATTTCACGTTGACAAGGTATTTTAAACAAAAATTAAATTATATTGAATAAAGTGACACAGTATTAGATTATAATTTTTATTATATATTTAGGTTGATTCTAACGATAAGCTATACGGATCCGACCAAAAATTTATAAGTGAAGTTAATAAAATAAGTTCTAAAATTGTAGAAGAAATTTTGTCTCACTTGAAGTATCTTGGATCTACTGATCAACTTGAAAAACAAGTAGCTCTTGCATTGGAGCTCTTTAATTGCTTTGTTATCAGAGCAGATTTACGCGATCCACAATTAGCACACATGGCTGTAAATTTGTGGAATTTATCTTCGCGACATGGTTTTGTGGATTCAAAAGTGAAGGTAAAGAATGATAATATTTATAAGTGATACTTATAAATGTATTTATAAATGATACCTTTTGGTGAATAAAATTAATGTTTCTTTTTTTCCTTTTAGATGAAAATGAAAGCTTATATGCTACAAAAAATTCACCACAAAGAGTATGAACATTTTGGAGATATTTTGAAGATGTTAAAATAAATATGTAGATTAAATATGGATAAATAATTTATTGAGGATTAGACTTATATACAAGTTGACAGAAAGGATAGATTAAAAGAAAAACCGACGAATTAAATAAATCACTTTTTAATAATTCTTTTGGAAGACAAATTGATTGTATATTAAATTTCATTTAACTGTGACATTTGTTGTACGTTAAAAAATAAAACAAACATGATTTGTATATATAAGTCAAAAGAGTTTGGCAGAGCATTAGAGTATTATGGTATTCTTTCAGATGGTACTGAACTATATTATGATGTTGTCAAATTTTTTACATAAATATAAATAATATTTATACATTAATTATGGTGTTTTATATGGCACGTTAAGATTACTATAAAAAAATAATGTACCAATATTAATATAGGTTTCATACGTATTTTTTGACGTATGTATAAGTATATTAAAATAATATAATCGTTTTTAGTGGAAGACTTGATTTTGGAAGCCACGAGGAATACATTCCAGTATATAATTTACATTATTATTTTTGGAGCAACTATTGTTTTAAAATGGATCGAAGAGCATCCAAAAATATATCTGCATGCTTTTCCGTAAACGTCAAGGCAGGTCTTAATCTTACCGTTGCACTTCCACAACCACCTGTTTGGATACCTGTTCAACAAATTACTTTTCCGTTATACTTCACTAAACCAATTATTTGCAATTTAATTTAAAAAAAAATTATACAATTCATATATATTGGACGAATATTACCTTTGCTTAAAAGTTTCTTAATTACTGTATCTCGTAGCTCAGGCGAAGCACAGTTAAATGCAATGAACGTTCCACGCCCGCGTGCCGAGTTAATCGTCGTAGAAAATTCATTCTGCAAACTCGTCAACTGTTTTAACGTATAGTTACCAACAGTTGTAACTCTATCCAAAAGATTTTCCTTTCTTATTGTCTCTAATACTGCTTCAAGTAATATTATTTTACTAGGATCTCCCATCCAAGTATTAAACACACGGTAGGATTGTTTAGGTCTGTAAAATATTTATCATTCTCTATGTATAACTGATAAGTCAAGAACCTTTAACCCCTTAACGCACAGATTTTTTGAAAAAAAACGGCCAAAAAAAGTCCATTTTTTTCTATGTAAAAAAACACACACTTTAGAACATTGTCTTGGCAAAGAAATAAAAAAAATACAAAATTAATCAAAGATAAGTGTATCTTTATAGACAATTTTGTTCCATGGAAAAATGCTATATTTTATTCTTGAATAAATAAGTGTTATAGCTTAGAATCCTACGTAAATGATAAATATCAATAAAACGATTTTTTTTCTTAGCTTTCACATTGTTATTTTCAATTCTCGATTATATTCGAGTGTGAAAAATTATAGCAGCATAAAATACAACGCCGCTCGAATTATCTTGAGTGTGCACAGTTTGGTCTGTTTAGCGCGCTCGAATTAACTCGAGCGCACAAGTTAAGGGGTTAAATAATGAATACTTTTAAAGTAATTTTACTTTAGATCTTCGACGTGATAGTAACCACCCAACTGCATTTTTTTGCTAAAAGTCACCAAGTCTGGAGGAGATTTTAAATTGAAATGCTCGTGGCACCACATTTTTCCCGTTGGTCCGCCACCTGTTTGTACTTCATCAATTAATAACGCTGCGCCATGCTAAAATAGTAACAAAAGACCGTTAGAACTTGGAAAACTGTATCTTGAAATTCTGTAATATAATTTTACATATTTTTTAAACTATTACTTTTGTCGTTATGCGCCGCAACTCTTGAAAAAATTCAGGCGACGCGTGATTGTCACCTCCTTCTGCTTGAATTGGTTCAATTATGACACCAGCAACTGGAACTTTCTTCTCAGTTTTATACTTTTCGAATAATTCCTCTACCTGATAAAGTAATAAAGTGTTATGAAAAGCATGACAAGTCGATGACACAAAAACATACCAAGGTAACCGTATTACCATTTCAGTTTCATAAAAATAAAAACAATTGTGTACGCACTTCAGCTAAGCACCGCTTATCTTCTTGTTGATTTTCTCGAACATTTTCATTTAAAGGGTATTTGTATACAGGAAACGATGCAATGGGCCAATCAAAAGCTGGAATATCTATCTTATGAATGTATTTACTGTGTGTTGTTGTAAGAGATCCCAATGTTCTTCCGTGAAACGCTCCTATTATCAAAGTTGGTGTTATTCTTTCGAGTCGTTTAACTCTTTGAAGCTTGGTGGGATTAAAAGTGTCCCACCTTTTTAACCCTTTTAGTGTCAGAGGCCGATATATCGGCCCTCGCTGCACTGGCGAGAAGTGCCAGGCCGATATATCGGCCCGCGCCTTGCAGCGCTTTACTATTCGCGTTGCGGGAGAACTTTATCTCAAAATAAATTTATAATACGTTATAAATGGTCTAATTTCATTATGAGAGAATATATTTATGACAACATAATTTTGTTTCAGCAATGTTATATTACCTATAACAATAGCGTATTTCGGAAGAGATAATCCGTCCTAAGCTTACCATGTACCTTCCAGTTATTTTTTATTTTTGTTACGTAATATTATTCATCTTGTTACAAAATATATTGGAAATGCAAAGTATATACTTTGTAATAAATGGTCTATATAAAATTATGATGAAAAGATGACTTTTTGTATGTGCAAATACGTTTTGTAAGAGAGAACTCAACTGTTACTTTCTTCATGATCTTTTATACCTTTGTTATTTATATAATTTTCAATGAATTTAGAAAAACTAGTGTCACTGTTTTGTTCTCTATTTCGTCCTTAATATACTGCTTTTCGAATCATGTAAATATTGTTTCTCGTTTGGTTTTTACGAGCATTTTCTCAAACCCTAGCAAAACCGTGAAATTCGGCCGGTTATTCTCGCATAGGCACCTCTTTTTCGCCTGGCACTAAAAGGGTTAATACCTAAATATGCATAGTGGGACGTAAATAGTCCCTAACTGTATTAAATACGCGAGTTAATGTAAACCACTGTGCTATGGATAATTTTTAATTTTCAAGATGGTATAGAAAATATTGTTGTATGCATATTTAGATATTGATAAAGTGGCACGCTTAAAACCCTTCTATGCTTCAAAGAGTTAATATGTTAATTTTATGATTTCAGCAAATAATTCAAATTAAATACAATTTTTATCTCCGTATAACTACCTTTGAACGAAAGTATCGAAAATTGAGGAGTACCAGGAGCTTGATTTATCATACAACTTTCCATTTCTTCTTTCGAAAATGAAGAACCCTTCCTTTGTTTTTCAGCATACCAAATGAAAATTGTTTTAAACGCATTTTCATTGGAGCAAGAGCCACACATCATAGTCGTGATATGAGATAATCCTGGTGGGGCAACCTGTATAGTACGTAGCGAATATATAAAATTAATTCATTTTATCGTTACGTCGAATAAATTTTTATTTCAATTTTTAAAACATTATCAAATGGACATATATATTATTACGTACTTCTGCGTGTAGTAAATTTCTTTTCAGTCTTTGTGGCCAGTCCTTTCCAGGAAAGACACCTAATGCTGGCCTGTTCGCTATAATTTTCTGTTAAAAAAAGCAAGACACTATTATCATCGTCATCTGATATAATAAAATATTTCAATATCAGTGGTAAATTTAACATCATTAATATTTTTATCCTTTTTACCAGATTGCGGATTTTTATCTAAATTCATATTTCTGAGAACGTAATAAAAAAAAGCAGAACTTAGGTAAAAAATTATTTCACCAATCAAGTATCATAAAAAACATTATAATTTGAACATTTTGTACATTTTTTCACATTACGTGTATTCTATGTAATTTTGCAGCTTTAAATTTTTTAAAAATGCACAAAAATCCGCTTTCTACTTATTACTTTTATGGAATTCTCTATGATTATAGAAATTACATTTGATTTAATTTAATTGTTATCAAACACATAATTAAATTTAAATAAAACAATTTCGCGATTTACGTATGGCGAATGATTATTAAAGTTTAGTTCACGAAAATATTTTAAAAGAACTTTAGAATTCTCTTACAAGGTGCTGAAAATAGGGTTTTTTTTTATTAGTTGCTATAATTTCACTGCATCGTTTGTTGCAGACTACATAATATATTAAACTCTCAGGTATTCCCACAAGGAAACATAAAATTATATTTTACATCGAAAGAATTTATTTTAACTCTTATGTTACAATGTACGTTTTACTCTGATCAATGAGTATTATGAGCTCTCAAAGTACTATATCCCTTTTTTTAACATCCTGCATAATGGATAAAATGAAAGAAGAAAACTTCTAAGACATTTCTTTTACCTGATTAACCGGATTGGCGAGAACCTCCAACATAGCTGGATGATTGTAGCCCAGAGGCATCGACGAAATTTGCATATAAACATCGAGCAGAGCATTTCCATCGACGTCCACTATATAGTTACCTACTGATTTTTCGTAGTCTGCGAAGAATTGTACGGAAGAGGCTTGCTGCAGTCACAGATTTCAACATGTAACCCATTTCATCTCTAGTATGCATATTTAGAGAAGATTAAATGTTATAACATACGATTTTATTGCTCAAATATAATAATTTGTTACTCCTAAAGATTTTATAACTTTTGAAACTAACAAACGAGAACAAATTCTTTTATATCAGCGATTCAATTATTTCACTCTTATTATACTTGTTATACATTATTAGTACTATATGCAAAGCATTCTTGGAAACATTTATTCTTAAAAAATATTTTATATGCTTGCTTGACTCGAGACATACAATACATAATGCAAAAGCAAACTAATTTTCACCATTTGTTGGTGTAAAATAAATTTTCTTCGTATACCTTTTTTTTTGCTTTTTTCGTTACAAGTTACGATAAGTAACGATCAATATATTTCTAATGTATGTTACAGATGAAATAACAAACACAGAATATTACATGAATTGAAATAAGAAAATCCTGTTTAAGACAAGACGACATATTCAGGATCTTGAACGTACTTGTAGTGCATTGAGTTCTTGCAATAAACTACGTGATTGAGGTCCTGGTATTTCTGTAGTGATCACTGGCTTTTTTGGTTCTTGCGATAAAGATCCGGTTAGGCATCTTTTCCAAGATATTGCATATCCTATGTGAAATCCACAAACAAGTAATTCTCTTTTTACTTTTACTTTTTAACAAATGTTTATTATTCAAAGAAGAAGAATGAAAATGTCCTAAAATGTTCAAATTTTTTCGAACGTAATACGTATCTGTGTGTTCATCTTTTATTCTCGTTCTTTTGTCTTTTATATAAATATGTATACACCTGTGTGCACGCATATACGTGTGTGCTCCGGTAAAAGAAGGTGCATGTGCACGGAAATTATGTTTGTTTATATTCATTTTACCTCAAACGTGGTTAATATTTTACCGACCGGTTCATTCGAGCGCGGATACATAGCTAACACCGGCTCGATTTTGGCTATCGTGCGGAAATACAAGCGTTTANGTGGCTAACACCGGCTCGATTTTGGCTATCGTGCGGAAATACAAGCGTTTATTCCTGCAACTCTGTTTTTAACACTAGAACTACCGGCGATTAAAGTAGAGTTATTTGTACCAAAAAAATCAAAATGATAGGTATTTCGAAAAATACCTATAATAAGGGTAACAATTCTTTATGCATATTTTTTACAAAAAAATTACGGAAAATCCTCAGAAATTCATTATTGTAGATTTCTAAAATTAATATAAAATTAATATAAAATTGATAAGAAATTATCAACAAGTCATTTTGACTTGTTCGGTAGTTCTAGTGTTAAATCGAAATTCGTGAGAATGCTTAGTATATCGTTTCTCTTATTGCAGGGTAATTAAGTTTAATAACATTTTTAATTTTCATAATGTTAGGATTAAGCAGAAAGCGGTGATTACATTGATTACAGTTTTTCACTTTGATTTGAAAATGTTTCAACTAATAATTACCGTAGATTGATCGTGGTGTCACTACCGTAATACAGTAATCAAATTTAACAGTGCAGTGATAACTAAAGAAAATTAATTTTTTAAAATATAGATACATCAGTTTGTAACTTTTAAGTCACACGGTCTCATAGACGGTTAATAGGATCCCGGTCGATGAGCGTTGGTTGCAAAAAGCTGATTAACACTAGGTTTACGGACATCGATTGGATCATTCTGATGGGTACGTGGAAATACAAATTTTTTATAATACCATTAGTTCAGTTTACTTCAAATTAATAGATTTCTATTAGCAGAGATTTATTTAGTACACTTTCCGTATATAAATTCTATTTTCTGTTTACATTTTCCACATGCATGATTGTTGAACTTAAGCACGAAATCTGAACTGAGTCAAATTGACGGGTTCCGTAAATCTAGCGTTAATAGGCTCCCGGTTGGTAAAGTGTTAAAATAATGAAATATATATATTTTTCTAAATTGTTCGTCTTAAGTCGCATCAATCACTAAATCGGGTTATTAGCGACGTGGTCTCTAGGAAAAATGTTTAAACTTTATGGAGAAGCTTAGTATTTCTCACAAATTTCAATAGCTGCTGTATTTTATTTTGGCGAGAGTTTTTCCGCATACAGTGATCGATGTCACGTTTCTTTTTTTTCTGCCGAACGGTCAATGGTTAATGTAATATTGTAATGGTTAATGTAATATTGTAATGATTAATGTAATATTGTAATGGTTAATGTAATATTGTAATGGTTAATGTAATATTGTAATGGTTAATGTAATATTGTAATGGTTAATGTAATATTGTAATGGTTAATGTAATATTGTAATGGTTAATGTAATATTGTAATGGTTAATGTAATATTGTAATGGTTAATGTAATATTGTAATGGTTAATGTAATATTGTAATGGTTAATGTAATATTGTAATGGTTAATGTAATATTGTAATGGTTAATGCAATATTGTAACGATTAATGTAATATTGTAATGGTTAATGTAATATTGTAATGGTTAATGCAATATTGTAATGATTAATGTAATATTGTAATGATTAATGTAATATTATAAGTGTCACGAGTTAAAAAATGCTTATCTTCAGGAACAGGTATAAAATGAAGGATTTAAGAACTGGTGTGATAGTGTTCGTTCTAAGCATCGCACGTAAGATATCACAGTTCAATCGCGATAAGATTTATTTTTAAGTAGCGTAGCGTAACGTGTATCGTCGTTTTGAATCACGTTACTCAACCCTCAACTTAATAGATCGAGCGTTTAGTTTCATTGATGTCAGTTAAGGGTAATTGGTTGTCATATTGGCGTACCTTTGCGCAAGTTATATCCACGATAGTGTGCTTCAGAAGTTCTTTTTTTTTTATTATAATTTTACAATATCCGTTTACTAATACCGATCGTCGTTGAACAAATCATCTTGTTATCCGTAGAAGTTCGTTTTTAGAAGGCTGATATCTCTTTTGTATTTACTAGCTACAATACTTAATGAGATTCTTGTTATCGCGCGGAATAATTTCTGCCTTTTGCAATATTTATCGCAACAGCCAGCGATAAACTTATGTGTTGCATAAAATTTTAGAGCCTTTGTACATTTATATGACTAGTTTTAGCCATCCAATATGCGAAGCTATTATTATTACTATTTTACTATTTTACCTGTTTAGCTATTTAATTATAAGCGTGCACGTGATTCGAAAATTTTTCTATGTTTAAAATAAAGAATATAAATATATTAAAAAATTGTATGTACACATATTACCAATATTATATAATATTACCAATATTACCAATATTACCAATATTACCATATATAATATTATATTACCANTTAAAAAATGCTTATCTTCAGGAACAGGTATAAAATGAAGGATTTAAGAACTGGTGTGATAGTGTTCGTTCTAAGCATCGCACGTAAGATATCACAGTTCAATCGCGATAAGATTTATTTTTAAGTAGCGTAGCGTAACGTGTATCGTCGTTTTGAATCACGTTACTCAACCCTCAACTTAATAGATCGAGCGTTTAGTTTCATTGATGTCAGTTAAGGGTAATTGGTTGTCATATTGGCGTACCTTTGCGCAAGTTATATCCACGATAGTGTGCTTCAGAAGTTCCTTTTTTTTTATTATAATTTTACAATATCCGTTTACTAATACCGATCGTCGTTGAACAAATCATCTTGTTATCCGTAGAAGTTCGTTTTTAGAAGGCTGATATCTCTTTTGTATTTACTAGCTACAATACTTAATGAGATTCTTGTTATCGCGCGGAATAATTTCTGCCTTTTGCAATATTTATCGCAACAGCCAGCGATAAACTTATGTGTTGCATAAAATTTTAGAGCCTTTGTACATTTATATGACTAGTTTTAGCCATCCAATATGCGAAGCTATTATTATTACTATTTTACTATTTTACCTGTTTAGCTATTTAATTATAAGCGTGCACGTGATTCGAAAATTTTTCTATGTTTAAAATAATGAATATAAATATATTAAAAAATTGTATGTACACATATTACCAATATTATATAATATTACCAATATTACCAATATTACCAATATTACCATATATAATATTATATTACCAATATTATATTATATTACCAATATTATATAATATTACCATATATAATATTATATTATCAATATTATATAATATTACCAATATTACCATATATAACATTATATTACCAATATTATATAATATTACCAATATTACCATATATAATATTATATTACCAATATTATATAATATTATAATATTATATATTACCAATGTATGTATAAATATTACAAATATTACAANAGAATATAAATATATTAAAAAATTGTATGTACACATATTACCAATATTATATAATATTACCAATATTACCAATATTACCATATATAATATTATATTACCAATATTATATAATATTATAATATTATATATTACCAATGTATGTATAAATATTACAAATATTACAAATATTATTATCGAATTTGCATGTTAAGGTTCACAATAAATATTTACGTTCTAACGTATAATTTTTCTTTAGACTAGGCGTATATGATTATCAAATTAGCATTATTAAATAGCACCGTTGAATTTTATATATCATTCCGATTAATTTTATTTTGCAATAGTAACAGCCATTTGTTAATAATAATTTTATGCATTCGATAGGCAAATTAATATTCGCGACTAAATTGCAATTAGTGATCTAATTATACAGATAAAGTTATTTGTTCAGTATACGAGAAGTAGTTACTTTTGAAATTTATTTCTGGAAGTACAAGGCTGATAAACAAGTTTATAGTGTAGATATATAATGTACACATCAGCAATTCACCCAATTATGTGATATATTAGATTTCGATAAGATAAGTGGTAAAGTGGACGTGGATATGTCTTTAGATAAAAAAAGGAGTAGTAGACGTTCGAAAATAAAAAAAAAAAAGTAATTAATTTCTGTTAACGTAACAGCAATGATATAAACGGTGTCTTATCTAAATATCTTCTTCACTGAAGATGATACGAAAAATAATTTTTATATAATTCGAATGGTATCAGAAGACGAATACGTGGCAAAGAATGTATTTATCCCAAGGTCATTTGTTACCGAGTTTGCTATGTAACCGATATTATTTTCTTTTGCACATAAATACACATTTTTTTTTCTTTACATTTACAATTAATATTGAAATATGCTCGAAAACGTATAATTACACGACTCGAAGCGATCTTTCGCTTCCAAAATTAAAGTTAAACATTGAAATTTATTTCCATCAAGATCGCAGGTTACAGCAACGACCGAAGACAACCTGTTTATATTCATAGTGATGTCGGTGTTCTTGGTGGAAATAAATTTCTCGTTTGACTTTAATTCTGCTAGTCAACGCTCATTTCAAAATCATTTTATTATACATCTTTGAATGTATTTTAATATTAGCTAAAATATACCAAAGAAAAAAAATATGTACCTCTATGAAAAAAAAGAAAATAAAAAAAAGAAAAAGAAAAAAAATCGGTGACCTTAAACATTCCGGCAAAAAAGATGATCTTAGGCAGTACCATCCGAATTGCATAAAACATACTTTTTGTATCATCTCAATCGAAGGAGATACGTAGACGACTACATTTAGAATAGACACCCTGTATTATGGTTGTTTGAATAGAATTTAATAGAATTTAAATAAGAATAGAGTTTGAATAGAATTTAAATAAGAATTCCGTTTTTAAGTTCACCTTCGAGGCCTGAAAGCAGCAATTTAAAAGTAGGGCGTTTAAAGTCACAGCTTTCGTAGAAACATTTCACAGAAAGCACAGTAAGAAAGAAAATTTGAAATTATTTTTCTCTTTACAGTATTATTTGCGTACACCTACCAGTATTTAACCCTCTACAGCCCAAATTTTGTTTGCTTGGAGAAAAAATTACAATTGATCACAGTTTTTCACTCTGATTTGAAAATGTTTCAACTAATAATTACCGTAGATGGATCGTGGTGTCGCTCCAGTAATACAGTAATCAAATTTAATTGTGCAGCGATAACTAAATAAAATTAATCTTTTAAAATATAGATACATCAGTTTCTAATTTTTAAGTCACACTGTCCCATAGAGGGTTAAATTAATTCGTATCCCTGGAATTATTAACCCTCTATAGCCCGAATTTTGTCTGCTTATCGGAGAAAAAATTACGATCGATTACAGTTTGTCACTTTGATCTAAAAATATTTTAACTAATAATTACCGTACATGGATCGTGGTGTCGCTCCAGTAATACAGTAATCAAATTTAATTGTGCATTGACAAACAAAATTAATTTTTGAAAATATAGATACATCAGTTTCTAATTTTTAAGTCACACTGTCCCATAGAGGGTTAAATTAATTCGTATCCCTGGAATTATTAACCCTCTATAGCCCGAATTTTGTCTGCTTATCGGAGAAAAAATTACGATCGATTACAGTTTGTCACTTTGATCTAAAAATATTTTAACTAATAATTACCGTACATGGATCGTGGTGTCGCTCCAGTAATACAGTAATCAAATTTAATAGTCCAGTGATAAACAAAATTAATTTTTTCAAATATAGATACATGAGTTTCTAATTTTTAAGTCACACTGTCCCATAGAGGGTTAAACAGACCAGAAAAATTTAGTCGAATACTTCGCAAGACGCTATAAATCCATATCTTTGAGTATACAGTGTGTTCTACATGACTGGAAATATTTTAACATCTCTTGAATATTATTGTGCGCCTACTTCACTGCTAAAAAATCAATAATTCTGGTCCAACGTAAAATGTAAGGTTCTGACGGATCCGTATTCAGGACTGATGGATTCGAGAAAAGATTTGTCAGCATAATTTGTAACACAAAATAACACACCGTCGAAAATAGGAGATTGACGAAGGAAGGCGAGTTATCGATTCTCTAGGTGTATCGTGCGCGGACTGATTTACTTGTAAGCTGTTAGTTTCCGTACAGTTTCTCCGAACGATTAGATGCAGTTAGAGGCGAGCGTGAAATGACACGAAACGAGCAGAGTAAAAAATACCTGAAAATACCTTTGGGCAATTGTCTTGAAAGCGTTCGAGCACAGAGAACAGTTTGATATTTGTTAGCGAGCATTTTTCGTTCACTTGCTACGCTGGTCTAGAGTTTTATTTTCACGGAGGAATAGACTTTTCCTGACTGCGTAATCCAACTCGACGTAGAACGTCCTCGTGAAGGGATGGATTCGCACTGGTCACCGATACAACACTCTACTGATCCTTGCGCAGGAAATGTTTGAGCGTTTCCGAGACTGTACGAACATTCACGAACCAGTTCCACTTTAATTGTGAATTTAAAGTTGCCACTTTGATCTCCGCTCGTTCGGTGTGATTGAAAAAAATTGATTCGAGCTTAAACGCTCTTTTGAAAAATAACGATCGACGAACGGAGATATCGATGGTTCGCGCTCGACTTACGATGTGTGGATGAGTAATGTTTCGCTTCTGATAAATACTTCCAACTTCCTACAGCCCTACAGGATGTTTTCGACAGAACACGGACACGTACGAACTTTCACGAGTATTTAAATCCAGTGGCGCGATTTGTACGCGTGAACGTGTCGTCGATAATGGTTTGCGGTCAAACCGTTAGATGTTTATTTTAGTAAACGATTGGTTGACTTATTTTTATTGCAATTTTAACGTAGATCTTTGTTAAGCTGTACGATGATCGTTCAGTTAATTTTTGTGTTTCTATAGTTTTTTGTGAGAGCGGTGCGAAACGAAGATAAATTGGGCAACGTTTATTATCGTTTTTATGAGTAGCGAGATGTATTTTATTAATTTTGATTGGAAACGTATTAATATGTGGACAGATAACGAAGAAACAAGGCTCATATACATCCGAGAAATTGGCTTTCCCTTTGCACGGTTTGTCTCTGGTTGATTTTAAAATACCATTGCGCTTCGTGCCACGAATAAAAATGGGACTGTCAATTGTTGTACCGAATAACGAAAGTGAAAGTAAAATTTCTGTGATTTTCTTGATGTATTACGCTATTTACGAAACTGGCTCGTTATGAGATAAAAGTTAATTTGGACGCAGCCAATTTCATGTCATACTCGAAAATCTTATACCAATATTTACATCATTCCTGACCTCTTTACCATTACTTACCGTATTACAACTTATTTGGCCGCCAGGAATCTTTCACCAGAATTAAAAACTAAATTTTCAAGAAAGCAGGATAAAAATGATTAACCCTAGAACTACCGACGATTTAAGTGTATATATTTCTACCAAAATATTAAAAAAAAATATAAGATGCAAGGTAACTAAATCTTCATTGATATTTCTTACAGAAAATTGCAAAAAATCCCTAAAAATACTCCATTGTAAATTTACAGAATTTATATGAAAAATTGCAAACCAGTTATTTTGACCGTTTCGGTAGTTCTAGTGTTAAATCATTGCCCAAAAATTAGAACGAATTAAATCTAAGATGGTAAAGTTTAAAAAATGTATTATTAATTATTTTGAATATGTAGTACTTTTATTAATTATACATATTGAATTTATGCGATTATTTCAGAATTCAAATAACGTTAAAATTGATCGTTTTTCAATTTATTCAATGATTTGGATCATTAATTTTTGAAACATTTAATTTCTTCTGGTTTAAATATTTTCTTACGAAGGCCGAATTCGAATTTGTTCAAAACTTTGCAGATTTGTAAATTTNCATTTTTGAAACATTTAATTTCTTCTAGTTTAAATATTTTCTTACGAAGGCCGAATTCGAATTTGTTCGAAACTTTGCAGATTTGTAAATTAAAAAAATGTTCACGGTTTAAAAGTGGAAACTTATTAACAATTAATTGTATTATAAAGCATGCTATGTAACTAGTATGAAATCCTACAAAGAAGCGATTTTATATGAAAAAAAAAAAAAAAAAAGAAAAAAGATTGAAAATATAGAATACAATTTTTTCGTTTAAACCTTTATGTTAAAAAAAATTGTGTTCGAAGGATCATTAGATATACGTGTTTTTGATTATTTCTACATGACAAAATTCGGCACACATTACTCGTTTTTATCGTATTCGATAACCGAACATAGAAATCCAAAATCTCATAAAAATCGTCCAAATTATAGAACGAGCTGTAAAGTTTTTAATTACCCTATTTAATTAATTTATAAATTGCCGAAACGAATCGTTGCGCGACAAAATTCATCCATCTGTATCTAATAAATTGTCAAGTTACGTTTCTTTAAACGAAAAAAATTCGATTCCACAGTTTTGATTCGTTTTTTCATGGAAAACCACCCTTTTGTCAGTTACACCATCAATTATTAATCATTCGGTTATGTAATTACGAGAATAAAACGAAAGGTTATGAATATTTGTGATTTAATTAATTTTTAAATATTGCTCACGATACACGCATCATCCCAATATGCCTGGAAACCACGCCTTAGTCCTTTGCTCTCGGATACTGGGTGGTGGTAGTCAAGTTTTTCGGCTGTGGCGAGCCACGCTGTGTCGCATGAGTATTACTCGTTCGCGCCAACGCATTCGAGTCGGTTCGTTCGGCTGCGTGACATCGGGACGACTATACTGGCCACACGCTCCGTTCAATTTCAAATTAAACGCATCTTACGATCAATTATCCGATTGCTCATTATCAAAGGATACGCTTCTAGTTTCGACGTCCAACGATTCACGAGATTCGAAGGTACCATCGAAACCGGATAAGACGTTTCCTAGATATCAAAACTTCCTTAATTCGGTAAACGAGTGACCTAGACGGTTTTCACCTACATAATCGTTTGGCCACTGATATTAAGACCCTGATCACGCGCTTAACCGGTAAGTATCCTGCCGTTCTTGCGGTACTGATTGCACGTTATTTTACGATCTACATGAGTAATTTCACCCGGAAAGAAAACGATTCGTCGCTCTAAATTCAAGGATGATCCATTGAAGACCGATATTTCCGGTCAATTGGAAAAAAAAACGATCACGCGGGAGATACAAAAATTATGAAATACCGATAGAGTTGAAGCGAAGCATGCTTTTTTTTCGAATATGTTATACAAACGTAATCGTGATGCCACGAGTAACAGTAAACATATTTTGTAAAGATTCTTTTAAAGATTTTTTTAAAGATTCGCATCCGATCATTGATCGCGTTACTCGGACGCTGCATAATTAGAAACATTTTTTGCCGCATTAAGGTTGAAATCATTTTTCAGACTATTGCATTTCTATTTTTCTCCTGACCTTGACCGGAACCTTGACTGAGGGGAACCGTCATTCCTTTCTCTCGTTTTTGCTATTTTACCATGATTTCGATATTTGTCGCCAAAATTAATTTAATGTACTTATGATAGAAACTTGTTCGTTGCAAAGATTACCTTCGGTTAATCTTGTGTAATTATAAATTGTATATTTAACACTGAAGCTACCAAAGTGGTCAAAATAACTGGCTTGTAATTTCTCATAGAAATTATATTAATTTACAACGAAACATTTTGCGGAATTTTTCGTGATTTTCTGTGAAAAATATAGGCAAAAATTTGTTCTCCTTACGTTATGTATTTTTTTAGAACACTTATTATTTTTATTTCTTTGGGTACAAGTAGGTCTAATTTAACAGTAGAACTACCGGCGGTTAAAGTAGAGTTATTTGTACCAAAGAAATCAAATTGATAGGTATTTAAAAAAATAATAAAGGTAACAATTCTTTATGAATATTTTTTACAAAAAATTGCGGAAAATCTTCTAAAATTCATTATTGTAAATTGTTAAAATTTCTATAAGAAATTATGAACAAGCCATTTTGACTTGTTCGGTAGTTCTAATGTTAATCTCGGTAGGTTTAGCGTTAAATTTGATTCGTTCGGAGTACGATGTTGTATCAGCGCCGTATTTTTGTAACGCTCTATCAATTAGGAACGTGTTTATGGCTTATTGGTCTACGCGACGGATCTAATATTCCACGACACATCTCTTCTTTATTCGAAGGCGCACTTACAATTTTACGAAAGAATGGTCTATTGAGTAATTTCGAATTCTCGAAGGACTAGTGAGGATTCATTGTTCGTCAGTATTTTTTATCCGCCGTCTATTGTCACCTGAAACACCTGTTCCGAGAGAGTTACGTTCAATAAATATTCAAAAGTTTGTAGAAAATGTTTCAGGCCTTTTCGCGTGAATTTTACATTCGCAATACGTGGAAATATTAGAAGTAATCTCGGTAGTATTTATCCGTGTAATAATTTTGTTATATAAAACAGTTAAAAAAAAGTGTTGTGTCGTATATGTACATACATGATTATGTGTACAATCGTCGGTATTATTTATGCATATGGTAGAATTAAAATGGTACCGATGAACAAATTATATCCTGTTAACACTGAAACTAATCGGTTTAAATGACTTGTAATTTCTTATTGAATTTTTATAAATTTATAACGGTGTATTTTTGAGGATTTTCTGTGATTTTCTGCAAGATATACGGTTTAAGATTTTTTTTGCCGATATGTATTTTTTTTTTAATATCAAACGTTATGGTTTATTTGGGTACAATTAGGTATACTTTAATCGTCGGTTGTTTTAGCGTTAAAGTAGATTTTAAGATTCTAAAAAATGATTACACGACAGGCATTAAAAATAGTTGTATTGTTATTAGTTAGATCAGAAAGTAGTAGTTGTAAAAGAAGCATAATAGTCACTCTTGTTAATGCAGTATGTAAACGAACAAAAGCATAGTGAATAATAATACGGGATAATGTCGACAATACTTCACGTGATTCATAACGCGTGCATCCAGATTTTAGTCGTCATCAACCTTCGGCAATCTCTTCAATGCAAAAAGCCAATGTCCCTCTCAAAATCCTTTTAACTCCTTTTTCCTGTTATCTCGTGGACGTGCTACGCGAGCGTTAAGATTACGAGTGCGGATTTGAAATATTCTCTTCACGATTCGATCACTTTCGATTTCTTTCGTATAAATCGATGAAATCTCAACCGCACCGGTCATTTTCGTTAAAAGTAATTCGGTGTAATTTGAAAATAATCTTCGATGAAAGAGCGTAACGTGTTCATTTATAAAACATTTCAAACGTGTGGCGCAAAAATACAACGCAATAGAAAATAAAACGAAATTGTTTTACACTATTTTAAATATATATATCTAGGCGTGAAGGAAAAAAGGATACAAATACATACGCATACAACCTATTTGTGTGTATGATACCTAGTTTTGATAAAAACGTTTTCTTTTTTGTATAATGCTAATCTTCAAACAGAAGCTTTTTATCTTATATAAAAGATTATCTTATATAAAAGAATTCGGATAATATTCCAAAAGTATGTTATTAAAATATTTATTATCGATGCAATCTCTAGATTTGTTTCTTTAACGGAAAACACAAAAGAATGATCTCAGGATTATTTTGTTTTCTTATATTCTTTATTTTCGTTCTCTAAATAATCTTTAGAAGAGGAACATGAATAATTTTTATCATCATCTAGTTAGCAAAATTAAGTGGAACTGTACATAATTACACATTTTGTAGAAAACTTATGTGAATTTTGATTTTTTTTACACATCTGTGTAACAGTATGTTACATTATACGCATTTTCAATTTTTGTTCGATGAATTTTCTTCTCTGTTGCTTTTTTTTTAGTATTTAATACCTAATTTTGATAAAAACGTTTTCTTTTTTATATAATGCTAATCTTCAAACAGAAGCTTGTCATTCNAAAATATTTATTATCGATGCAATCTCTAGATTTGTTTCTTTAACGGAAAACACAAAAGAATGATCTCAGGATTATTTTGTTTTCTTATATTCTTTATTTTCGTTCTCTAAATAATCTTTAGAAGAGGAACATGAATAATTTTTATCATCATCTAGTTAGCAAAATTAAGTGGAACTGTACATAATTACACATTTTGTAGAAAACTTATGTGAATTTTGATTTTTTTTACACATCTGTGTAACAGTATGTTACATTATACGCATTTTCAATTTTTGTTCGATGAATTTTCTTCTCTGTTGCTTTTTTTTTAGTATTTAATACCTAATTTTGATAAAAACGTTTTCTTTTTTATATAATGCTAATCTTCAAACAGAAGCTTGTCATTCTAATTAAGAATTTGGATAATATTCCAAAAGTATGTTATTAAAATAATTGTTATCGATGCAATTTCTAGATTTGTTTCTTTAATGGAACGCACAAAAGAATGATCTCAGGATTATTTTATGTTTTTCCATATCTCTTATTTTCGTTTTCTAAATAATCTTTAGAAAAGGAACACAAATAATTTTTATCATCATCTAATTAGCAAAATTAAGCGTAATTATACATAATTATCCATTTTGTAGAAAACTTATGTGAATTTTGATTTTTTTTACATACATCTGTGTAACAGTATGTTACATTATACGCACTTTGAAATTTTTTTTCGATGAATTTTCTTCTCTGTTGCTTTTTTTTTTTAGTATTTGATAAGCTGTAAATAACAAACTAAAAGAAGTCATATGTATTATATTATTTGTATATTACAGTTGAATGTATTCTTGTTATTTTTCAGTTTTATTCAATATTATATTAACATATGCACGTAAATGGCTACAATCAATATTTTTGTATACCCATGTTCATCGATGCGACATTTTTTGATCAGGTTTTAAATTTTAATTCTACACCAAATTTTCATAGTAACATAAAATTACTATTAAATGATAGAAACTTTAACACAGTTGAGTCTAATTAATCAGCGCATAAATGTTAAAATAAGTCCAAAAATGTGCAAATATTTTTTATTCACGTTATATCAGTTTGATTCTTGCACAAGAAATTTTAACATAAATATCCTGTTAAATCGAATGATCGTAGCTATTTAAAATAAATTACAGTGTTCCGTAAATATTTTTAAAAATTGTAGTTTTCGCAAATAAGTAGGTATTTGGCTATTAAGGCAGATTACAGTGTTTCTTTGTTTTTATTTCATTTATTTAATACACATGTAATATTTTATGTTATTTTTTTTTTTTTTTTTTTTTTTACTTTTNTATTTACATCGTATTAACTGCACCTGTATGATTGTTATTAGCCACGAGTACTGTAAAGATAAATAGGATGCTAAAATTACGAATAAAACGTGGCTAACATACATGTTTTTTTAATTGTAATGGACAGGTGAATACATTAATGTCGCAGTACATAACACTACGTTTCTTCTGTACAAGATTTTAAACTTAGATATCTGACAGCAGTTTAAATTGCTTTCGCTCTCCATTATTCTTACCGATTGGACACGAACAACATCCGAACATTATTCGAAGCATTCAATTCTGTAGTTGTATAACGGTATTAATTCCGATTATGATAATATACATAGATAAAAAGTCTTTAATTAACATTTTATCGTTGGTAAGATTTTAGAATGTAGCATTGGGCCACTTTAGTAGTTAATTTTTGTTTTTTTAGAAACACTAAATTGTTTATAAAACATAAAATGCAATTACCATATTTTACTCTAAAGAATTGTATGATTACATGAAATAGTGTTACCGTCAATATTTTTTTTATGAAATTTAAAACAGAATGCTATATCTTTGTTATGAAAAATAATGTATAGTTATTTCGTTTTATAGATATTTTAATTTTACTATTATTATTAAATAAAGTTACTGTAAATATTTCTTTTACGTATAAAATTCGGGATGTCTGTCGATATTCTTATTTAAATAAGAAATTTAAAACGGAATGCTGCATCTTTGTTATTAAAAACAATGTACAGTTGTTTCGTATTATAGATATTTTTATTCTACATTTACGATGTAAACTAAAAGTTTATTTATTAATTGTTTAATTTCTAATGCACTGTTTTATGCTTTTAAAAGTTATAAATACCTTTATTTCTGAACGAGGAGATTTTTTTCATCCTAAAAAGCAATTTATTCTCCTTCTAAACGGTATGTGTCGAAAAAGAAAAAGAGCGTTGAACTCCTTTTTTCTGAGCATCAAATTTAAATTGGTCGACGGAACTGTGTGTTCGCCTGGACAGATTCTGGTTGACTTGGCTTTCTTGTTTCGTGCTGTCATCCTTTTATTTTTCCACCGTGTTGAAACAGTCATCAACCTGTTTTGTTGCGTACAGACGAACGACTTTTCTTCGCCGTAATTTTACTTTTATCACAATTTGCAACGAATTTTAATCGTATAATTTCAATCGTTTACAAGACGGTTATATTTAAAATAAATTGGATTATATTAACCAGAAAAATATTTAGTTCCTTTTAATGCATTAATCAATGTGTTATATTTACGCAAAACTTGGTAATTCATATTAATTTTCAAATGCTGAATAATTACTGACGACGCATAATTGTGCGTTGTTTTAAAAATTCATTGTAAGATTTCTTTAACCCTGCTACGGTTCTCAAATTTTTTTCAATCTAAGCGCGCCCTCAGATGACTAAAAAAATTCCTAATTCTAACATAAAATTGCAAAAAGGAAGTTTGCATATTGGCAATAGCTTTTTTCCATTTCTCTGGAAATTAGCAAATTTTTTAACGAAATAAAAACACGGTTGGCTCAAAAATGATCCAAGGGCCGTAGCAGGGTTAAATATTGCCGTAATACATGTATTTATCGTAAAAGCTCTTTATAAGTACCAGTTGGAATATTTATTTGCTACTGGGAAGGTTACGTATCTTTCCTGATTAATGTACGCACTTTTCTTTAACAAATTTATTAATGCAATTAGAACCTGTTCGATTGCTTGTAAGAAAAGAAAAGAGAAGCATAATTGAGGTGCAGAAATACTAACGGTTGTGCATAATTTCGGACAAAGCAACGTTAAATTACTGTTGAACGACACGAAAAATGTCTCACAGCCCGATAAAAGTCATAAATTCGACGAAAACGATTAAAAAAAAGCTGGTTAACCTTCGTTATACCGGAGAAAGGTGTCATAGCCATTTATCTTGANATTATTCTCAATATTTCTTTTACGTATAAAATTCGGAATGTCCATCAATATTCTTATTTGAATACGAAATTTAAAATTGAAAGCTGTATCTTTGTTATGAAAAACAATGTACAGTTGTTTCGTTTTATAGATATTTTAATTTTACTATTATTATTAAATAAAGTTACTGTAAATATTTCTTTTACGTATAAAATTCGGGATGTCTGTCGATATTCTTATTTAAATAAGAAATTTAAAACGGAATGCTGCATCTTTGTTATTAAAAACAATGTACAGTTGTTTCGTACTATAGATATTTTAATTCTACATTTACGATGTAAACTAAAAGTTTATTTATTAATTGTTTAATTTCTAATGCACTATTTTATGCTTTTAAAAGTTATAAATACCTTTATTTCTGAACGAGGAGATTTTTTTCATCCTAAAAAGCAATTTATTCTCCTTCTAAACGGTATGTGTCGAAAAAGAAAAAGAGCGTTGAACTCCTTTTTTCTGAGCATCAAATTTAAATTGGTCGACGGAACTGTGTGTTCGCCTGGACAGATTCTGGTTGACTTGGCTTTCTTGTTTCGTGCTGTCATCCTTTTATTTTTCCACCGTGTTGAAACAGTCATCAACCTGTTTTGTTGCGTACAGACGAACGACTTTTCTTCGCCGTAATTTTACTTTTATCACAATTTGCAACGAATTTTAATCGTATAATTTCAATCGTTTACAAGACGGTTATATTTAAAATAAATTGGATTATATTAACCAGAAAAATATTTAGTTCCTTTTAATGCATTAATCAATGTGTTATATTTACGCAAAACTTGGTAATTCATATTAATTTTCAAATGCTGAATAATTACTGACGACGCATAATTGTGCGTTGTTTTAAAAATTCATTGTAAGATTTCTTTAACCCTGCTACGGTTCTCAAATTTTTTTCAATCTAAGCGCGCCCTCAGATGACTAAAAAAATTCCTAATTCTAACATAAAATTGCAAAAAGGAAGTTTGCATATTGGCAATAGCTTTTTTCCATTTCTCTGGAAATTAGCAAATTTTTTAACGAAATAAAAACACGGTTGGCTCAAAAATGATCCAAGGGCCGTAGCAGGGTTAAATATTGCCGTAATACATGTATTTATCGTAAAAGCTCTTTATAAGTACCAGTTGGAATATTTATTTGCTACTGGGAAGGTTACGTATCTTTCCTGATTAATGTACGCACTTTTCTTTAACAAATTTATTAATGCAATTAGAACCTGTTCGATTGCTTGTAAGAAAAGAAAAGAGAAGCATAATTGAGGTGCAGAAATACTAACGGTTGTGCATAATTTCGGACAAAGCAACGTTAAATTACTGTTGAACGACACGAAAAATGTCTCACAGCCCGATAAAAGTCATAAATTCGACGAAAACGATTAAAAAAAAGCTGGTTAACCTTCGTTATACCGGAGAAAGGTGTCATAGCCATTTATCTTGAGTCGTCGAATTCTGTTGATAAAGGACAGGATAACGATAAGTTAAAGAATATTGGAATGCATTTCGAACAGTTTCGAACAATTCTGCGCAAGAGTAGAAGTAAACTAGTAAGAGAATTTGTTTTCATGTTTAAAAGGACTTGACAGATAGTATTGTATAGTATTGTCTTATCTATTACATCTATTGTTTTTCGTATTAATCAAACTGAAAAATTGTTGCATTAATGAAAAACTAGAATATTATAATTTCTTATTAGAAGAAAGGAATTACGTCTATTATTTTTATAAATGTTGATTAAAGGTAAAGTTTATTATTTGAAGCACAATATTTGATGAAAGCTTATTTTTATAAATGATCAGTTACATTTTTGCTGGATTAATACCAGTACTACCGACGATTAAAATAGATTTATTTGTAGGAAAGAAATGAAGATGATGTGTATTTGAAAAAATTCTTATAAGGGTAATAATTCTTTGTGCAAATTTTTTGCTAAAAAATTATAGAAAATCCTTAGAAATGCGCCACTGCAAATTTATAGAATTTCTATGAGAAATTACGAACCAGTCATTTTAATTGGTACGGTAGGTTTAGTGTTAAAGTACTTTTTTCGATCAATAATAAAGATCATCATTCGATCACTTGCAGAACAATTTGTATGAATGAATTTTCATTAAAATTTTGATTATATTTATGAATTCAAATTTAATAAAAATTTAATATTTTGATTATGATTATAATATTAAATATTTTAATATTTAGTATAAAAATTTGATATTTTGATTATGATTATAATATTAAACATTTGAATATTTAGTACAAAAATTTAATATTTTGATTATGATTATAATATTAAATATTTGAATATTTAGTATAAAAATTTTATATCTTGATTATGATTATAATATTAAATATTTGAATATTCAGTATAAAAATTTAGTATTGAAATTTTATAAATTGACCGTGGTATGTTTCGAAGAATTTTTCATGATTTTCTGTAAAAA
>SMSQ01000949.1:16674-27325 GCA_019453375.1 Ctenoplectra terminalis
CTCTCTCTCTCTCTCTCTCTCTCTCTCTCTCTCGTCATCACGATTAGAGCCACAAATTTTTATCGAGTAGAAACGTTAAACGCTTGAGCAACAATTAAGTTTTCGATGTGCGCGTTGGCTGTAAAAGCATGTAACTAAAATGAAGAAAATATACATAATAAAAATAGTAGTTCTTCTTTGTATCATAAACTTTAAAATATTTTATTTTAAAACTTACATAAATGTTAAAAGAATATTAAATTGATTACTCCCTTGGCTTTTGATATCTTTAAATGCAGATTTAATTAAAAATAATAGATTTGAAGATTAAAGATTTGAAAGACTTTTTAAACTCACAGATATTTTCTATAAAAAATTGTATTTATGAAGATTTAAAAAATTTAGTTTAATGAAAATCAAATAATTGACTGTAATCATGTAACGTTTTAATGTGGAGTAATCATGTATATATTATATATCTCTTGATTTCGTTACTTACGAATCGATAAAATTAAACCGATTAATGTCGAGTTTGGATTCATTTTAATCGAAAGAATCTCAACAATCTGCTGAGGATGAAATTTTCTTTATTGCACATTTACTTTTTTCAGTCGTGGCATCCTGTTGATGTATATTTGTCTTCTTTCTTTTCATTCTATTCACTCTCTATCCTTGTCTACTCGCATAAGGCTTCACTGAACTCGATGTGTTGGGTAGTGGGGAAAAAAAGTGAGGATGAGTCGTTTTCACCGTGCAAAGTTTACTTAAATTTAACAGGGCACTACTGTAGATATTTTAAAAGTATTTACACACAAAATACAAAATAATTAGTTATGTTGCCTTGATTTTTCAAATTGCTTGTATTTATAATAACAACACTTTTTGTTTTATAACACTGTTTGGTTTTTTATGTTACATCTTTGTTTTTGCAATAAATTCTATTTTACGTAAGATATAGACTAATTAACTACTAACTAACTAGCTTTATATTAATGCAATATTCATCTTAGTTTTATGTGTTATATTAACCTTTTATGGTCTAAACGTGCGATATTCCTGGTAAGATGGTTTTACAATTGAAAACGGCTGTCATGATATACAATGTTTAATTATTTGTTTCTAAAAATTGTATTAACCGTTTGGTTGCTGATGTATTTTTTCGGACATATGTCAAAACTGTGGCACTAATTGCGCGTGTATGGGAAAAAATGTAAAACACTTTTCATACAATAAACTCGTTTGCATTGCTTTGCAACAACAAAAATTAAAAAATACCGCTTATTTACATAAATTTGTTTAATTAATTTTGTGAATAAAATCGGTAATGTAGACCCTTATGCTTAATTGCCGAGGTCACGCAGAGAGTGTTAGAAGGTGAGGGCCTCTCGTAGCAGCAATAAAGATCCAAGGAACCATTACTTGCCAATTTCTACTAGCTGGTCAACACATGGAGTTTAGGGTTCGAGTCTTCATAATTTTATGTTTTGCATTTTGTGTTTTGTATTCGGGAATACAAAATAATATATAAATGGTACGCCGACAAATGTCTGTCTGTCTGCGTCCACCGCTCGTACGAATAAAGTAACGAAAACCCCATCGATTGCGTTATTCCTCACCTCCCCGTGTATTTGAACTACAGTAATAAGCACTTATAGTTCAGTCAAATTAACACAAATAATTTCTTATGATCTTTTACACGGGTGGTTTGCTATACAAAGCGCGTGAATTCCCTTTTTACAAATTCTAGTGATTCAGAGCAGCGTTATTATGCTCTCCGCAGTCTTGGCATAAAAAAAAAAAANATGTAAAACACTTTTCATACAATAAACTCGTTTGCATTGCTTTGCAACAACAAAAATTAAAAAATACCGCTTATTTACATAAATTTGTTTAATTAATTTTGTGAATAAAATCGGTAATGTAGACCCTTATGCTTAATTGCCGAGGTCACGCAGAGAGTGTTAGAAGGTGAGGGCCTCTCGTAGCAGCAATAAAGATCCAAGGAACCATTACTTGCCAATTTCTACTAGCTGGTCAACACATGGAGTTTAGGGTTCGAGTCTTCATAATTTTATGTTTTGCATTTTGTGTTTTGTATTCGGGAATACAAAATAATATATAAATGGTACGCCGACAAATGTCTGTCTGTCTGCGTCCACCGCTCGTACGAATAAAGTAACGAAAACCCCATCGATTGCGTTATTCCTCACCTCCCCGTGTATTTGAACTACAGTAATAAGCACTTATAGTTCAGTCAAATTAACACAAATAATTTCTTATGATCTTTTACACGGGTGGTTTGCTATACAAAGCGCGTGAATTCCCTTTTTACAAATTCTAGTGATTCAGAGCAGCGTTATTATGCTCTCCGCAGTCTTGGCATAAAAAAAAAAAAATGCGCTCTTCGCATTTTTGGCACAACATAAGAAAAGCGCCATAGCGCTCCTCAGCAGTCAAACGGTTAAACTAAATTAATTTAATGATCGTTTTACGAGTTACGGGTCAAATTAACCTGAACAGTTCACGAAAGTTAAAGAAATTATAATAACACCAAATATTCGTAATAGGTGTACTCCGAAGCACAAAAATGCTTGACACTATTATCCACAAGTCTTGGAGATTCAGAATATTTTTTGGGCAAACAACCTACTGTATTGGATGCTATTGTATATTCTTATTTGGCATTATTACTCAAAGCACCTTTGCCAAATGCAGCTTTACAAAATCATTTAAAAGCTTGTACAAATTTAGTAACATTTGTATCACGCATATCGGAAAGATATTTTGGAAATGAATGTCGCGAATATAAAGCCAAAGAAAATGCCCAAAATGTAAGAAAATACTCAGAAACTGAATTTCCTAATAAGAGAAGAAATCAACTTCTTGCTGGATTTTTCGCTACATTGGCTATGGCAGCTTATATATTTTCAACTGGAATCTTAGAGGTAAATATCCTTCAAGTAATACAATTAATAATTTAGATACAGTATTCTTTGTTTAATTGATGCATTTTCCCTTCGTCTAACCGATGTGAAGTTATCCTCGCCTGTTCTTTTTATTTCACTCGTATTCATTTTTCACGTTCATCTTTATCGGGCTCAATATACAAGCGAACCCGAGAGATATAGCACCGGCATTTCCCCTATTTTTTCAGATAATAAAGGCGCTATGGATTCGAATATGCTTTAATTGAGCAGAGATTACTGTAATAATAATTATTTTTGAAAGTTTGTGCGATAGTAATCGATGTAATCTAGTAAGCATTATTTGTACATTTCTTTTTTGTAGTCTACTACAAATTATTGGTAAATTATGACTTAGTTTTTTATGCTGTTTCACTCTTTCCTATATTCTGTTGCTATAGACAGAGAAATTAGTGTTTACTTATAAAAAAAATAATTAGGGTAGAAACATGCTCGATTAAATTTTAAGTTCCTGTTCACGCGTAAAAGATTCCTGTAAACAGGAATCTTTCGTTTGTCAGGCGACTGCTCTAACCTTAGTTCTAATAACCGAAACGTAACAGAATCATCGCTTACATCATATCGGTTTGACGCGGAAAGTAAACGAGTATAACGAGAGTAAACGACACAAGCGTAAATAGTACAGTATTGATTCGAAATAAGCAACTCGCTCGGGACCGGCCAGTTGCTTATTACGGATCAGAGATACTATTCGGCTTGACTTTGTCCGAGAACGGGAAAAGAGAAAACATGGAAAACGAGTAACAGGCCCGAGATAGTGGAAAACTATTTTATTTATTTATTTATTATATATTTATTTTTTGGAGAAGGATGCAACACACCGTAATCGCTAATACTAGAATGAGAAAGCATTATACATTGAATGTCTTTTAAAATCATACAGGATAGTGCGAGAAACATTTTCGCCTTTAAAATGTTATAAATAAATATGTAAGATAAAATAAAGATAGAAATAAATACTGCAATGTGTATTCGATCAAAGTATATTGTCAATATAACAAATAGCTTATTTGAAGTACCTAAACTAAACAGTTTTGTAAATGTAGTATAAAAATCATGAGTCAATAAAAATCGAACAGGTTGGTGGTAAAACTGTTCTAAATTGGGAAATACCCGACATTTTTGTTTAGCAGTTGGCTGTTAATTACTTTTTTCGTATTCAAATGTTTTAATAGTTAAAAGACATTGTTATTCGCCAACAAAGCAAAATTCAGCGCGGTATTACAAATGATATGGGGAGGGGTATCAGTAAGTGGGGTAGGAAATTTGATTTTTATTAATGATAAAATGAATAAATGGGAGTATTTAAACATTCTGAGAAACAACGTTAGGCAAATTACCAAAAAATTAGGAATTTTAAATAATTAAAAATTTTATGCTGATAATGATCCAATCTTATGTTGCCAAAAGTTGGTTACTTTATACTTGTTCAAAAATCATAGAAACTCTACCTCAATCATATGACATTAATATTATCGAATACGTTTGGAACGAACTGGAAAAAAAAAAAATCAGATTTCGCAATATTTCTAATAAAAATTATTTAAAAAATAAACTGCAAGAGCAATGACAAAATATATGGCAAGAATTTTGCGAAAATTTGATGAAATCTATATCGAAACGATTAGAAACGGTTCAATATTGCCGTGGTTACCCTACGAAATATTAAAATACAATTTATGTTATATTTTATTAATAAAACATAAACGTTTACGATTTTTGTTGACAGGTGATTTTTGTACTACATTTAAAAAACTGTTTATTTTGTGTACTATGAAAAAAAATACTCGTTATGTTGGCAATACACTTTCACTCGGTAAATATTGCAATATTAATTTCTACCTTTATTTTACCTTATATATTAAATTTACAACATTTTATAGACGAAAATGATTCTCTCACAAGAGTGTACGATTTTAAGCGACACTTTATCCTTTTTCTATTAAACGATGCCATTGTTCATTTGACTATAAAAATTTATGGCTTCTCGCTTTCACGGACCTCGCATTCGTTCTCGGATCTCTCGCTCTGCGGATGACTTCAAAAAAAGAAGAGGGGATAGCGAGTTGCTTATTTCGAGCCAGAAAACAGTTGCTTATTGCGTGTCAACACTGTATCTCGGGCCACTCACTTATTTTCCATGTTCTCTCTTCTCCCATTCGAGAACAAAGTCAAGCTGAATAGTATCCCTAATCTGTAATAAGCAACTGGCCGGTTACGAGCGAGTTGCTTATTTCGGATCAACACTGTATTTCTAGATTTTTGTGAGAGTAGCGAGATCGTCACACTTGTGGTATGCACGCCACAATTGATGTGTTTTCCTCTCTCTGACCTACGCTAGGCAAAATGAATATCTGTTTGCCCTTCCCATCAGGAGATGACAATGATTTTATACTCTTCTGCGGTTCCCTTTGAGAAAGCAGGAAATAATGAACGCCCATAAAAGTTTGTTAAACAGAATATTGCTTTATTTGAATCTTTGGATATTTCAAACGCGTCTTTACTTTACGACTAGCCGATGAAAACGGTTTTCTTTTTCAACCGGTGGAAGAGTTCTTAAATCTAAGCTTATACCAATTAGTTAACAATGAAAAATAACTACCTTAGTGACTATTACAACTAACTAGCCTAACTTACTCTAATTCAAACTAGATGGCTCTGACCGTAGATGGCGGACTCGGTCGCCACACGCTTGTGGCGTTCGTGTGAGAGAGCGGTAAATAACGTACACTCGCATCAGATTTAAGAAATGAATATTCCATTTTATTTGCATACTTTGGGTTTCTAAACGCGTCTTTATTGTACGACTTTCTGTGGCTTAACGCCAAAAACAGTTTTCTTTTTTAAAATGGTGGAAGAGTCTCTTACAACTAAGCTTACCAACTAGTTAACAATAAAAATAACCTAGTGACTACTATCACTAACTAGCCTAACTTACTCTAACTAGAAAACTAGAAATCTTTTAACGCATCTTTATTTCACGACTGACTAATGCCCAAAAATGGTTTCCTTCTTTATTCTTACATTTAGGCTTACCAACTAATTAACGATAAAAATAACTAACTTAGTGACTATTGAAACTAATTAGCCTAATTTACTCTAACCAAAACTAGATAGCGCTGACCGCAGATGGCGGACTTGGTTGCCACACCCTTGTAGCGAATATCGCCACTGTTTACGTCCAAAGTCTCGCGTCGATAAAATAAATCACGCTCACAAAAATGTTTATGGCTTAATAGTTTGAATCTAAAGAGTTCATGTGATTTTGAAAGGATTCTTTTTCCTAAACAACTGCATTGTGTTTAACACAAATGTAGATATGTTTATATTTTGAACAACACTTTGTACAACTAACTTCTAACAGCTACTACTTTTCGATTGACCGACGTTCCTTCCACACTTTTTCCTTTTCCCATGGAGGGGAAAAACCGACAATTTTGGAGGCCAAACTTTTCCTTCGTTTCCGCTGTTGCTCGCAGCGCCACGCTTAAGTGTTCCTAAATTCATTTTAACAGTGCGAATCGAACTCTCGCGTATTTCCGTACATGTGAAGTCGCCGTATCAGCCCCTCCAAGTGATCGACTTTTTTAAATCCAGAGCTAGAGGGTCTTGGATATATTTTTATTTTACAGTCCTGTCTCGTCTTTGTTTCTGTCGGGTCTAACCCTAAAAATGCTGGTATTAACCTCTCTATTGAAACGTTAGTTGCAGTATTTTCAATATTTAAGGTGAATATTCTGTTAGTTACGCGCTTTAGTACTTATTAAACTTAGTGTATACACGTATGCAGGACCTTATACATAAAACATTTTTTTTTTATAACGATGCACCGTTGCCATCACCTTGACGCTTCTGATGTGCTCCCTGAACTTCTCCAGGAAAATTTGTGGATCCGCCACTTCATCTTCAGGCGCGAAAAATTCTCCGGGCAACCGTAGAGGATTTTCGTAGAGCATTTCAACCGCTGACGCTTAGAGATGTAGGACTTCTACCCAGTCCTTTGTATTCTGGCAAGTAATCGTTGCTTTTAGCGACATAGCGACGTAGCCTAATAACTTCATGAGCGCCTGAAATTCCTGCGACTCAAACTGCATCCCTCTGTCAATGGTAACGGTTGCCGGGACTCCAAATTTTTTGACCCACGTGTTATAAAATGCTGTTACTATTGTGTCTGCCGAAATATCATAAATCGGTATAGCCTCTGGCCAACGAGAAAAGCGGTCCGTTATGGTTAAGCAATACTTCTTTCCCTGAGATGTCAGCAGAAATCCTATTGTGTGCATGTGAATATGTTGAAACCTTTGATCTGGTACCAGGATATGCTCTGGAGTATTTTTTACGTGTCTACTTATTTTACTTTGCTGGCAGTTGGTAATGTCTTTTTTCATTCCCGCCCAGACAAAACTTTCTGCGTATAACTGATTTTGTGGAGCGGTTTCCTGAATGAATTAGATCGTGAATCGAATTAGAAACGCGTTTTCTCTGCGTTTTTAGTATAAACGGTCAGATTTCTATTCCAGATATATCGTAATATATCGCATGGTCTGTATTATCTACTTTCAACTTCCTTAAATTTAAAGCAGTGGAGTGATCTTGAATCATTGAAAATATGTTTTGTAGCTCCTTGTCCTTGGACTGTTCTGTGGACAATTTCTGATTACAGTAAAGACTTGCTAAATGTTCGAAGGGATCTACGCGCTAAGTGTTCCTGGGTTACCCCCACCACTGGGCGGTTCCCCCCTGAAGCAAGCATAGGAGAAATGTGACACCGCAAGGCTTCCCTTTGAAAATCTCTATCGTATTCGTATCGGTGAGATAACATTAATACAGCGATGAAACATTTTATGACAATTTCATTAACATATCGATGAGTTTTTCCTGATTAAAATGAGACCAAACACGAAATTGTTGTGATATTTTTAATTAACCAGAATAATCTTGAAATAATTTACTTTCTGTAAATGTTCGCTTCACATGTTAAATTAACAGCGAACGAATAGTTAAGGTTATATGTTAGGTATTGGATACAAGGGACAGCTAGTAACAATAGAACATATCAATTTCTGTAACAATAGAACATAACAATTTCTTGCTTTACAATTAATTATATGTGATTTCTACTTTTCTTCTTGGTTGACTTTTGTTGTGGGCAGTCGACTTTCTTTATATAGAAATTTATATATAGACTTTCTTTATATAATGTTCCAATATAATGTCTTTAAATTTTTGTATCATATTTTGCAGTTCTTCTTGAATTATTTGTAACCTCTTGTTTTGTATCTTCCTGCAACTTGATACGATTGTTTCTAATATATTTTGAACCTTTTTGCAATCTGCATAATTTTGTAATTATTCTGTAAGAATGAAAAACTTTAATCAGAAAAATTTCACGTATCAATAACATTTTTATTTAAATAACATAATGTGTAAATAAAAAAATGTCTTTGTTGCATTGACGTTATTTCACAAATATGTAGGCATTTGATTTGTAAATCTTATGTCAGCTACGAGTCCATCTTTTCCTTTTACCCACTGTCTCTTTTTACGTTGACGTCGGCAAAATAGAAACAGTTGGAGAACCGAATCTTCTGTCCGCTAAATGTACCTCAGCAATGTCGACTTGTGAACAATTATAGGAACCAGAGCTCACATTTCGAACGCTTAACGCGTAGAAGACTGTCCCGTTCGAGAATAACTGGATTCATTCACTCATCTACTGGACAAGTGTTCGCTTTCGACACGACTGAACGGGATTCGAACGACTTTACGGAACAGATCCTCGAAACTCTCTGTAGTTTGCCGACGTCGACGAGCATAGAAAGAAGCAGCGAGGAAAGAGGAACATTTACAAGCCTAATCATAACCAATTGTCATAACAATATCGTGTTTGGTTTCATTTTAATCAAGAGGATTTAACCAATATGTTGGTGAAATTTTTATTTAAAAAAATGTGGGAACGTTTGAGCTGGATCGCAAAGTCTAAATGTCATAAGATTAAACTCAAACAACCCAAAGGGTGTGATTATCGCGGTTCTCTTCCTGTTCGCGGGCGCTACTGGGATCTGCTGATACGCCCTAACTAAATCTATCGTCGTGAAAATGCTGCAATTCTGTAGCTTATGTGTGAAATCGTGAATACGAGGAATCGGATATTTGTCCGGGAGTGTGACCTTATTTAGCCGCCGATAATTCCGACACGGAGGCCATTATCCTGTCTTCTGCATTACCATGTGTAGCGAGGTGGCCCATGGTTTTTCCGATGGTTGACAGATTCCCTGCTGCATCATGCACTCAAACTCCTCTTTTGCAACTGTTAATTTCTCTGCGGAAAATATCCTAAGTAGTTCGATGACTGATGGTTCTCTAACCTCAATGCGATACTGTATATCGTGTAGGAAATTTTGAATATTGCACGGTTTTGTAATCTCCACATACTCACGCAATAGCTTCGGAGCTTTCTGAAATGGATTATTGTTATCTATTGTAGATATTGCTGGAGGAAATGTCTTCGTCATTATAGCGTGCGCTTAAAGATTTCTTGTGTCGACTAAAAGTAGTCTATTTTTAATATCGACCAATAGTAAAAAATGTTTGAAAAATCTGCTCCTATTATTGGGTTTCTAACGTTGGCCACGATAAAGTCCCACCTAAAAAGTCATCGAAATTCCAGACTACTGTTAGTACCTTTACGTCATAAGTACTAATTTACGTGCCATTGGCAGTGTATAATTTAAATTTCGACGTTTCGTCGCTCCTTCTTGCGAGCTCCTTGGGCAATACGAAGACAACTGCTCCTGTATCAATTAGATAAAAAATTCCGCTCTTAACGTCAGGGACAACAAGGCGACACTTACTTTAAACTTGCACTACGACGAACGTCATACTGGGTGAAAAACTTAGTTTTCCGGCTGCATCGCCAACTCTCCCTACCACCTACATGGCTACTTGCATTTCCATGCATTCCTGCCGAATTTACTGTAGAAATAACACGATCCGTTACGCGTCGTGGAATTTAACCTGTTCCTGCTGCGTTGCCAAGGTCCTCGCCGATGAGCAACCGAATCTACCATCATATTTACCATCTTTTATGTCTGAACCGACAATTTGCTCGCCTATTTCGGCAGCATAGAAATGGCGTTAATCGCGTGGCGCATCGAATTCCGCGGTGACGCTTACTGCAGCGACATACACCGGCACGTTTATTTTGCGTCAAAATGCGCATTTCGCGCAAGAGCTCTGAAGGCTTCCTTGAATCAAGCTCCAATCCCGTCAACCAAATAATCCAAATCTTAAAATGCACAGCCATGTCTGCATTTGACTTCACTAACGAACCCGATACGAAATAGGGAAGCTGCTAAATCATGATTGGCTCTGACACGATTAACTATATTAGATTAAATATTAATTTTCTATTGAGATTTTTGTGAGCGTACCATGAAGTTACGTTAGAGTTATAGAAATGATAAAAATATATTTTGCCTTTATATGTGCCCTGATCTAATAACGTGTTATTGGTATAAAGATTAGCTTTTGTGTTTAAGGTTTTTTTAATTGCCTTTCAGCAGTGATTAACGAGGCCCAAACGAAACCTTGAGAAAAACGTTAAAAACAGGTAGGACAGAGAAAGTTGATGGAAAGCAAAAAAAAAAAAAAAAAAAAAAAAAAAAAAAAAAAAAAAAAAAAAAAAA
>SMSQ01000949.1:36072-55634 GCA_019453375.1 Ctenoplectra terminalis
CTGTAGGGATTTTAGGTTGCAGACGGGTGTCTCTACAAATACTCAATAAGGGACACTGTCTTAAGAACAATAACTGTTTATTAACTAACAACTATGCTCAATTATCCAATACTCGTTCTCTATTTCTCTTTTTCTCGACTCTCGACTCTCGACTCTCGACTCTGACTCAACTCTCACTGCCTATCTCTCGACTAAACCCTCGACGCATTTCCTCCATTCCTTTATTCCTTCATTTTCTCTTTTTCTATTCTCAATCTCTTTCACTCTGCTCAGGCATTCTCAGAAACTCTTCGGTCACACGATATTCCCTATCACTCGGTCCGAATACTCTTTTCTCGCACGTCTATCGCTCGGCCCAAACACTCGTCTCTCGCACTTCGATCACACTGTCCCAAACACTCTTTATTCACACCTCTATCACTCCAGACTAAACATTCTCACCTCAGTCTTACCATTCCCACATTTCTTATACGAAAAAACTAAGTCAATTAACCGAAATAAATATAAAGACACGATAGATTTATTACGATATATACCTCCCGTTCGTCATGAATATTTTAAAATGTTAAATTCTAAATAAAATTCAAAATGTACATATAAAGTATTAAAAGTTATTAACGAAAATGTATAATTTTATTGAAATTTTTAATAAAAATAAATTGTTTTTTTGTTGTTATATTTTCTACTGTAATATTAAATAAAACTGTTTCCATATTTTATTTTTACTTTTCATCAAATGAATAAATGAATAAATGATTACATGAAATTGCCCAATATTTGATTTTTATTATTAAAAGAAGGCTGATTTAACTAAAATATTATTCGCTTAACTAACGATTACAATAATTTATTAATTTTTAAAGCGAGACAATTCCATTTGAGTATAATAACAAAATATTTTTTTAGTCAGCACTGATAAACATTAGATAATAAATTTATATTATCTAATACCAGAAAATACAAAAAAATTGTCTATTAGTGCTTACCAATATTTTTTAGTTTGTTAAAATATAAACCCTTAAACATCTTGCAATAATAAAAAATGCTTGCTCCACTTGCTCCACTTTCAAAATAAACAGCTCAATTATAGGAAGAATTCACTTTTTCGCGAATATATCAAAAGCTGAGATTGAACGACAATTATGTCTACAAGAAAAAGCTTAAAATGTCGAAATCCACGATATATCCCAAAATCATTGAAATCAAAGAGCGCATCAGTTTTTTAAATAATTATTCAGTCGCGAACATGTATAAGTATTGGCACAGGTAGGTTTTTATCACACAGGATGGAAGAAATAAAGTGTTAGAAGCTGTTTTCTCCGAAGTCATTGCAGATATCAATTTGAAATTGTCAGGTGTTAAATACTGTAGAGGAGCTAACATTTTATCGTGTAAAACGTTGTAGAGGTGTTTCTAAAGGGTGGAAAGAATACCATCTCCATTTTTCTTAAATCGTATTGTTGGGATTCACCGAGAATACGTGCATGCCCCCGCAACGCGTAAGACCTACCAGCTGCAAGGTCTTTTTTGACCTGTGCTTTATCGCACTTTCTGCTGACCAGCCCGAGGATTCCTGAGGACCAGTCAGTCTGTTTTAGCCGCCAGCACTCCCACCTTGAAGACCGGCACCATTTTAACATTATATTTCTTTCTATAGTTTTCCAATGGCAATAGTATTTTTATATTTCTCATTTTTACTCAACAAAATTTATTTCCTAGGATACCTGTATTTTTCCGCCTGCGATTTTATTAAGAATAAAACAGTTTCCACAGTAAACACTGTATTACCATTTTAATAAATATTCCAACAGGTTATGGGCCCAGACCCTAGTGAAATAGAAAACGAAGAAAAGTAAAAATAAACGACACGGACAATAAAAGTGTTAAGTGATAGTGTGAATAAAGTGAATATTATAGCAAGCATGGCAGATTTTTTCCGACTGGCTGTCCAAAAGTTAAATGGGGAAAAGTATTCTATGTGGAGCCAGAAAATGGAGTTACTTCTAATAAGAGAAGAACTGTGGGATGTGATAGAGTGAAGCGCTAATACCAGTGGATGCAGCGTGGATCAGACGAGATGATCGAGCTCGTGCAACTATAGCACTTCTCATCGAAGACAACCAACTAGTGCACATTCAGGGCGCAAGAACTGTGCGTGAAGCTTGGGACAAGCTCAAGAACCATCGCCAAAACGCAACGTTATCAACGTGTGATATTCTTATATAAAAGAATATTTAAATTGCGTCTACCCGAAGGTGGTGATATGGAGGAACACGTATTAGAAATGTTGACGCTCACGAATAAATTAATGGCATTGGGAGAAGAATTGAAAGATAAATTAAAGGCATCGTTACTTCTCAGCAGTTTACCGGACTCGTACAACGCGCTGATTACCAGTTTGGAAAGTAGATGCGAAAAGGATTTTACTTTGGATTTCGTCAAGGGAAGACTAATCGATGAATACAGAAGAAGAAAAGAAACTCAAGGTACAGGAATCAGTGATGAAGCAGCATTAAAGACAACGCACATGAAGGCCAATCCAGAAAAGGAGAAAAAGGTATGTTTTTTCTGCAAAAAAAAACAGGCCATTTCAAGAAGGACTATTTTAATTAAGTATAAAAATTGGAAAGGCAAGCAGGAAAAAGCAAACCAAATTTCGGATGTGCTTCAAGCCTCCGTCCGAAATTTGCTTTGCTGCTAGACAATGTGACAAAAACATGTCTAAGCCTTAAATCAAAAGAGGAAAAAGGAAATTCCTGGTACGTCGATTCAGGGGCAACGAGCCACATGGCCGCATCGAGGGATTTTTTCACTGAAGTGCTAACGTGCTAAAGGCTATGTACAGTTAGCAGAGGTGAACAAAAGAAGTGAAGTGCGGGGTATCGGTTCGGGTGTCATCGAGTGCATCGTCGATGGTAAAGTTAAAAAGGTAAAAGTGCGTGATGTGCTTTACGTTCCATATTTCGGCTCAAGTTTATTATCCGTGAAGAAATTAACGAAAGACGGGTACGGACTAAGTTTCGAAGGGGACACTTGTAAAGTAGTAAAGAACGGTAAAATTCAAGCCATCGCACGACTTGGAACCGGTGTACAGGATTTGTACGAAATACGGACGACCGTTGAAAGGGCCTGTACAGCGATAAACATTCAGCACAACGCTCACTGTCAACACACGTGGCACAGACGTTTTGGACACCGTGACCCAAGTGCGATAAAGGACTTACAAGGGACATCACCCGAAAGACACACGCCGATTTTGATGAAATTTTTATATGTTATAGAACTCGAAAAAATATTTGACACGTATTTTTTTTTATCTGCAATGATCCATGCTGAAGGGGTGAAAACACCCCTCAAAGTTGGGTTGAAAATCACATTTTTGCGAATATCTCGAAAACTGTTTGGCGTAGAGAAAAAATCCAAAATGCAAAATGTGTGGTTTTGAAAGGCCAATTATACGGTAAAAAGAAATTTTTGAACAATTCATTTGTTCATACAATTTTTTGCAAATTAACATTAAATTGCAAATTTTTTTTATAAAACATTGAAGTATTCTCATAAAAATTTTTATACACAAACTATTGGTATAAACAAAAAATACGGATATATTGGAATTTTTAGTTTCACCCTTATAAATATATATTATTTCGTTTGAAGTTACATCCACGATTGGTAACGGACGGCTCTTTCTGCGCGCACGGTCGGTTTTTACGCACAATATTTTGTTATTTAACTTGTATTAAACATGATAAATGTTTCTTGGGCTAGGAAAATTAAAACAGCAGGTAAAAATACCCGATATGATAATCTTCGTACGGAAGACCTAAGGGCGGCGGCTATGCTCGTGCGAAGCGTCGTCACACCGTAACCGTGATTACGATTTCTTTCCAGTAAAAGCGATTGTTCGTTTAGAGTTGTTTTACGTTTATAAGAATGTGGTAGCCTTGAAAAGGACTGATTTTGTGACAGTCCTAAAAAGATCACGTTTGCCGTTACTTTAACAATGTATAGGGTTTTCGGTTAATACGGACTATCGAGCTACAAAGAAACGGCAGCGAGTATAAGGAGTGCGAAACACAAATGACTTTTGCACTACGAGCATTTTAGGGTAACAACTTGTGCACAATTTGAGCAATACACGCGTTCGATTTGGTTAAAGCAGAAATCAACCAGATTTTCAAAATATTTCGGTTTGCTGTTTGTATAACCACTTCAAAAACATGTACATATATTTAAACAGTTCTCTGTGCCTAGATGCAAATAACTGATTATGGATTAACACTATTCCTACCAGGACCGGTCAAATGACCGTTTTTAAATTTTCAATTGGAATTTCCTACATTCAACGTAAGTGAATCGCCTTTAAACTTTACGACTTTTCCTCATATATATGTATGATACTTTTTTCAATATTCACTTATTTTTTTATTGTTTATTTTCTGAGAAAAATTTGTAGTCTGTCTTACCTACCACGACCGGTCATTTGACCGGTGGTACGATTTATACATTTTTGTAATTGTTTCTTTCTAAGACTCAATGCCAAAACTATAAAGTCGTTACAAACGAAAGGTAATGTAGTTGTGGCATGATTTTATCCGATAAGTGCCTTCCAGAAAATGGTTTACGGCACTTCCAAGTGTTTACAGTTCTCGCTCGACTATCGGGTTAGCGGTGTTTATTTGCTTGATCGATATCCGATACGGTCCAGATCCTCGAATTTTCTAATGCCATTTTATTTACTATGACGTAAAATAAATAAACTCGTAACGTCTTCTGACGAATTCAAATCAGTAGAGTCTCGCGACACGAACAGAGTGCATCGAAACGTGAAAGTCACAAAGAGCATACTTGGCAGTCTTTTATTATTATTTTGTAATATTTTATATCGTATTACGTGTTATAAGTGCCATTTTAAAAATAGTGAACAAGACTAACAATACGTCGCGGTTTTTCACATTTTATCTTTTATTCATTTTTTGATCTATTTTGATTTACATTTTCATATTTTAGTTTTTATTTCCTCCGTTGAATATTTGTCCCCAAAATGTCAAGACGTTTGAGGAGTGCGAATGTATTATTGGAGAGAATAAATGATATCGATGCAGAATGTTCTGAAGATGATCAGGAAATTCTGGATATGGAAAATGACAATACGGAAAATTATGATTCACTTGAAACCGACTCGAACACCGATGAGAACGAAGAGAATATTTCGAACGCACGTAGACGACGAAAGAGAAGGAGATTTTTAGTTAGTTCCGATAGTGAGAACGAGGAAGAGGTAAGCGAAATTGCGATGGACGGAACTGTTTGGCAGGAAGTAAAAAAAGGGCCTAATCCTGTAAGAGGACCTAGTCATAATACTTTTAGGGAAACATCAGGCCCGACTGGGTATAGTAAACGTAATATTATGAAAGGCGAAGTTAGGACGGCATTTTCTGTGATAATTGATAAGAATATAATCGAACTTGTAAGAAAGTGCACAGAGGCAGAGGCATTTAGAGTGTTGGGATATAAATGGGAACTGTCTACTGCAAAGTTATATGCATTTTTTGCAATTCTGTATGCACGCGGCGCATATCAGGCTAAGAATATAGATATAGCACTTCTATGGAATAAAAAGTGGGGCCCGCCTTTTTTCTCAAATACTATGAGTAGACATGACTTTACGGAGATTATGAGATTTATTCGATTTGACGACAGAAATCAACGAAGCCAACGCTTACAAACCGATAAATTCGCTATGATTTCCGAAGTTTGGTACAAGTTTATTGACAACAGTGAAAATTGTTACAAACCAGGACCATATATTACTATTGACGAACAATTGTTTCCAACGAAAACAAGGTGTAGATTTACTCAATACATGCCCAATAAACCGGACAAATTTGGAATAAAATTCTGGTTAGCATCCGATGTACGTAGCAAATATATAATAAACGGCTTTCCATATTTGGGAAAAGATGAAGGTAGAGAACCCTCAGTTCCTTTTGGAGAGTTTGTCACTATGAAATTAGCACAACCGTATGTAGGATGTGGAAGAAATATAACCACGGACAACTTTTTTACAAGCCTACCTTTAGCAACAAAACTTTTAGCAAAAAAAACTACGATTGTTGGGACAATTAGAGCAAATAGAAAAGAGCTACCAAGACTGGCAAAACTGAAAAACGACGACATGGCACTTTTCTCAACCAAACTCTATCGCTGAAATAATTGTATGTTGACAGTTTACAAAGCCAAACCAAGAAAGAAAGTTCTAATTCTCAGTTCAATGCACAACTCCGTACAAGTTGAAGAAAATGACACCCGAACACCGGAGACAATTCAATTGTATAATAGCACCAAATTTGGCGTAGATGCGACCGACCAAATGGCCAGAAATTATTCGGTAAAATCTAAATCTCGGAGATGGCATTTGCAAGTATTTTTTAATATCTTGGATTTAGCCGGGATAAATGCATGGGTGTTATATAAAGAAACTACGGGAGGAGAAATTACAAGACAGGAATTTCTATTCCAATTGGCAGAAGAACTTGCCATCGAATACCAACAAGAGCTCGGCAAAGAAAATCAACCAATACCCATCGCAAGTACAAGTACAGGTTCCCGTGAACGGAAAACATGTCAGATAAGGTATTGTAAAGATAATAAGACGAACAAAATCTGTCTAAAATGTAAAAAGTACGTATGCGGAAAATGTACAGTTGAGAAGCCAATTTGTAAAAAATGCGACAAAAAAGAATAAAATGTAGATTATGTACTCTTGAATAAAAGAAAATATATTTTTATACTGGTAAGCTGGCTATTGGTCTGCATTAAATATTGAAAAATATAAGTTGTGAAAGACCGGTCATTTGACCGGCCGCGGTAGGAATAGGTATACATCGGAAAGTAAGTTAACGATTAGCGTCGCGCATAAAAATTGAAGAAATGAACATGATAATATGTTTGATGAGTTGATTCTTCAAGATATATATTTAGCAAGGTAATACATTAATCGAACAGTCATAAAGAAATAACATAATATCTTACAGTTAAGGAAAAGAGAAACGAAATATGCAATGTGACTACAATGACAGCGTTGGAAAGTAAGTTAACGCATCTTACTTTTCTTAGTAATTTAGAGCGAATCATACTTTAATATTTTGTATGATAACCTTTTGCGGCTATAACGGCTTGTAGACGGTTTGGTATGCTTTGAATTAGTTTTTTAATTAAATCTGGACTAATATTATTCCATTCCTTATATAATGCGTTAATAAAAATTGTTTTGTTACTTCGTTCGGTTATCGACACATTCCTTTTTAAATGGTCCCATAAGTGCTCGATGGGATTCAAATCCGGGCTTTGTGGAGGCCAATCCACTGTGGTTACATTATTATTTTCCAAAAATTTCATTGTTACGTGTGCCTTATGTTTCGGATCATTGTCTCGTTGAAAGACGTATTCCCTATCTAGTCCCATTTTTTGTGCCGAATGGAACAAATTGTATTGTAATATCTCGATGTATTTAGCTGCTGTCAATTTGCCGTCAATTATAAACAGGTTTCCCACACCATGCTTACTGAAACATCCCCAAGTCATTATAGAGCCACCTCCGTGTTTAACGACCGTTTTGACGTGTCCCTTTTTAAAACTTTCGCCGCTCTTCCTCCAAACATATTGTCGCCTGTTAGTATTAAAGATTTCAAATTTTGACTCGTCGCTCCAAATAACCGACTCCCAAAACACAATTGGCTTCTTTAAGTATCGTGTTGCAAATTTTAACCGTTTCAATGCATTCTTTTTAGAAATGAATGGCTTTCTACGACACACGCGGCCATGAAACCCCTCTTCTGATAACCGTTTCTTAATTTGAGTTATCCCTATTGGGAGTTCTAAATTTTCTTTCATCTCCCTAATTGTAACTAATGGATTGCGTTTTACTTCCCGAACAATACAAGTGTCTCGACGCGGCGTCGTTTTGCGCTTTCTTCCTGATCGCGGAATCGATTCAGCGAAACCCCTCTGTTCGATACGGTCACATATTTTTTTAACACCAGCTTTAGAAAGCTTGAAGTCTTTCGCAATTGAAGATAAGGAATATCCTTCTTTTCTGCGTTCAAGGATCCTTAATCTTTCTTCAGACGATTGTTCTCCACTTCTTACCATGCTGAACAAAATATTACAGGTTATCATTTCAGTTTTGGTTTCAAATATTAATAAAAGTTCCATAAGTGTTTTAGCGACATCCAAAAAGAATTTAAGAGTAAATATTATAACAGTCGTCTGCTAAAAACGAAGAATTATGTGATCGTTAACTTACTTTCCGACGATCAAATGTGCTCCTTCAAAATTATTAACTCTATATCTTAGTTAATTATTTGTAGAAACAAATGCCAACAATATTGGGGGACTGCTAACAATTGTTTTACTCAAACCGGTCATTATTTGCACAACCAACAGATGGCTTGTATTATTTATCAACACATAAGTAATTTTACGCAAGCCGTTAACTTACTTACCGACGCGACTGTACGCGAAGTGTCGGTAGGAATAGTGTTAATGATTGTATTTTAATAATTGTGTCTCGTAAATTTTACAAAAACATAATTATTCTTGGAATAAAAATCACGGCGCACAATAGCTTTTTAGTCATGTTTACAGCTATTATATTCTTATAAACATAAAACGACTTTGAACGAACGATCCCTTTTCTGGACAGAAATCGTAATCACGGTTACGGTGTGACGACGCTTCGCACGAGCATAGCCGCCGCCCTTAGGTCTTCCGTACGAAGATTATCATATCGGGTATTTTTACCTGCTGTTTTAATTTTCCTAGCCCAAGAAACATTTATCATGTTTAATACAAGTTAAATAACAAAATATTGTGCGTAAAAACCGATCGTGCGCGCAGAAAGAGCCGTCCGTTACCAATCGTGGATGTAACTTCAAACGAAATAATATATATTTATAAGGGTGAAACTAAAAATTCCAATATATCCGTATTTTTTGTTTATACCAATAGTTTGTGTATAAAAATTTTTATGAGAATACTTCAATGTTTTATAAAAAAAATTTGCAATTTAATGTTAATTTGCAAAAAATTGTATAAACAAATGAATTTTTCAAAAATTTCTTTTTAACATATAATTGGCCTTTCAAAACCACACATTTTGCATTTTGGATTTTTTCTCTACGCCAAACAGTTTTCGAGATATTCGCAAAAATGTGATTTTCAACCCAACTTTGAGGGGTGTTTTCACCCCTTCAGCATGGATCATTGCAGATAAAAAAAAAATACCTGTAATGAGCCACGACCCATTAACTACAGGAGGTCGGAACGATTAAACAGAGGAGTACCACCACAAAGGTATATGGCAACTACGAAATTAGTAGAAGAACTAAAGGAAGATCCCAGGAGCAGAAGAGAGGCACTGACCAGTGTCAATAGGAAAGAGTGGCAGAAGGCAATGGACGAAGAAATTGAATCATTATTGCAGAACGACAGATGGGACATTGTGCCGGCGCCAGAGGGAAGAAATATTGTGATCTGCAAATGGGTTTTTAAAACCAAACGGAACGCGCAAGGACCCGACAGGTATAAGGCGAGACTCGTGGCCCGAGGGTTCTCACAAAAATACGTGACGGACTACGATGAAGTTTTTGCACCTGTGGCAAGGCAAACCACATTCCGGACACTTTTAACCATTGCAGGTAAACAAAATTTAATTATTAAGCATTTTGATGCCAAGGCGGCTTTCCTAAACGAACACCTAAAAGAAACCGTTTACATGACACAGCCGGAAGGGTATGAAGACATAAAGGGGAAAGGTAAGGTATGCAAGCTAAAAAGAGGACTATACGGTTTAAAGCAAGCTGCAAAATTATGGAACGACAAATTGAATAGTATTTTAAAGGATCATAGTTTCACGCAAAGTAAAGCAGATCCATGTTTATACATCAAACGAATCAAGAAAGAAGTTATTTATATCATTGTTTACGTCGATGATTTCTCGATTGCCGCCAGGAAAATCGAATGGATCCACGAAACATCTGACTATCTAAAAACAAAATTTCACATAATTGACTTAGGAATCTTACAGCAGTACCTTGGAATCGAAGTCAGAAGAAATGATGAAGGCTTTTATTGTACAAGGCAATCAAGATATATAAAAACTATTTTGCACAGATTTTGGTTGCAAGACGCAAAAACTTCGAGCATACCCCTGGATCCAGGATATCTAAAGAGTAGGAAACACGAACCCACAATGAAATACAGCGAAATGTACCAACAGCTTATTGGAGCATTACTGTACTTGGCGGTAAACACGAGGCCAGCCATCGCGGCCAGTGTCACAATATTAAGCCAATACAACAAATAACCAACACCAACGGACTGGACTGAAGCGAAGAGGATTGGCCGTTATTTAAAAGGTACAAAAGATTACGAGCTGATACTCGGTCAACAAGGTGAAGAAAAGGGGTTAAGCGGATACGCAGATGCAAATTGGGCAGAAGATATAGAAGATCGAAAATCGAATAGTGGCTATATATTTAGGTATCTAAATGTCACAATAAGCTGGGCGTGCCGCAAACAAACATGCGTAACGCTTTCCTCAACAGAGGCGGAGTATGTGGCCCTGGCGGAAGCATGTCAAGAGGGCATATAGATACAACGCTTATTAATAGGCTTTACAAATAAAAAACAGAAAGGCACAATAATTTCCGAGGATAATCAAAGTTGTTTAAAACTTATTAGCAATGAAAGATTCAACCATCGGACTAAACGCCGGCAGACATACTAACGAAACCACTAAATGGAACAAAGCTAAAAATGATGGCGCAAAAATGCGGTTTAAAAGTATAACAAGGACGCATATCATCTCTGAGGAAGGGGTACTAGAAATCATTGATGACATGCACAAATATTATCGTTGAAGAAGGGTCTTGGGATTCACCGAGAATACGTGCATATCCCCGCAACGCGTAAGACCTACCAGCTGCAAGGTCTTTTTTGACCTGTGCTTTATCGCACTTTCTGCTGACCAGCCCGAGGATTCCTGAGGACCAGTCAGTCTGTTTTAGCCGTCAGCACTCCCACGTTGAAGATCGGCACCATTTTAACATTGTATTTCTTTGTATAGTTTTCCAATGGCAATAGTATTTTTACATTTCTCATTTTTACTCAACAAAATCTATTTTCTAGGATACGTGTATTTTTCCACCTGCGATTTTATTAAGAATAAAACAGTTTCCACGGCAAACACTGTTTTACCATTTTAATAAATATTCCAACAGGTATGGTATGTTAGCTTCTCGATATTTGGAAAGATTTTATCAGACCTAACTTTTATGTTTAAAGTATTTCTTGTTGTTCGGCGTAGTTATAAAAGTTATAGCAGAAAATACCTTGCGCGAGGAGAGCTTCGTTTAGGTATCGAAAGATATAAAAAAAAATGTATTCTGCTTTGCAAATAGTTGTCCATTCACTTTTAAACGCGCATTTATTCTTGCGAGCTTAGCGAACATTTCATAATGCTGCTGCTGTTATGAATTTACATGCGGTGTGAATTCTTCTTTTCGTATCCTCTTTTGTAGTTGGTGCCGTTGTCTTCGTTTTTTTTTCATATGTAGCTCCTTAAAAAAAAACCGTTGGTATTAAATTAGGTGATCTTTGCGTCACTAAGCTGCTTAATGAAATAACTTTTAAAGCAGAATACATTTGCTTCGATATCTTTCGATATCGATACAAAGCCCCCCTTGTGTAAGGTATTCTCTGCTATGACTCATTAACTACGCTGAACAACAAAAAATGTCTTATATCAGAGCTTCTCAAAGTGTGCAACTAAATTTTGAGATCGCAGAAATTTTAGTAAAAGTAAAAAATTCCTGGATGCTCAACAACTGAAAATTAATTCAAAACCAGTTTGGCAATACTAAACGTATGGTATGTCTGTGAGTTTATGATAGTGAAAGAGCGCTTGCGTCAACTCGCCAACTGCGACTGGCCCTCGACTCCAACTGTTTCATCTATACATTCTGCTGTCAGTTCCGCTTGCACAGTTGAGAGTACTGTATATACTGTATATACTGTATATCCTGAATTATAGTGTTTTATCNGTATTCCCTATCTAGTCCCATTTTTTGTGCCGAATGGAACAAATTGTATTGTAATATCTCGATGTATTTAGCTGCTGTCAATTTGCCGTCAATTATAAACAGGTTTCCCACACCATGCTTACTGAAACATCCCCAAGTCATTATAGAGCCACCTCCGTGTTTAACGACCGTTTTGACGTGTCCCTTTTTAAAACTTTCGCCGCTCTTCCTCCAAACATATTGTCGCCTGTTAGTATTAAAGATTTCAAATTTTGACTCGTCGCTCCAAATAACCGACTCCCAAAACACAATTGGCTTCTTTAAGTATCGTGTTGCAAATTTTAACCGTTTCAATGCATTCTTTTTAGAAATGAATGGCTTTCTACGACACACGCGGCCATGAAACCCCTCTTCTGATAACCGTTTCTTAATTTGAGTTATCCCTATTGGGAGTTCTAAATTTTCTTTCATCTCCCTAATTGTAACTAATGGATTGCGTTTTACTTCCCGAACAATACAAGTGTCTCGACGCGGCGTCGTTTTGCGCTTTCTTCCTGATCGCGGAATCGATTCAGCGAAACCCCTCTGTTCGATACGGTCACATATTTTTTTAACACCAGCTTTAGAAAGCTTGAAGTCTTTCGCAATTGAAGATAAGGAATATCCTTCTTTTCTGCGTTCAAGGATCCTTAATCTTTCTTCAGACGATTGTTCTCCACTTCTTACCATGCTGAACAAAATATTACAGGTTATCATTTCAGTTTTGGTTTCAAATATTAATAAAAGTTCCATAAGTGTTTTAGCGACATCCAAAAAGAATTTAAGAGTAAATATTATAACAGTCGTCTGCTAAAAACGAAGAATTATGTGATCGTTAACTTACTTTCCGACGATCAAATGTGCTCCTTCAAAATTATTAACTCTATATCTTAGTTAATTATTTGTAGAAACAAATGCCAACAATATTGGGGGACTGCTAACAATTGTTTTACTCAAACCGGTCATTATTTGCACAACCAACAGATGGCTTGTATTATTTATCAACACATAAGTAATTTTACGCAAGCCGTTAACTTACTTACCGACGCGACTGTACGCGAAGTGTCGGTAGGAATAGTGTTAATGATTGTATTTTAATAATTGTGTCTCGTAAATTTTACAAAAACATAATTATTCTTGGAATAAAAATCACGGCGCACAATAGCTTTTTAGTCATGTTTACAGCTATTATATTCTTATAAACATAAAACGACTTTGAACGAACGATCCCTTTTCTGGACAGAAATCGTAATCACGGTTACGGTGTGACGACGCTTCGCACGAGCATAGCCGCCGCCCTTAGGTCTTCCGTACGAAGATTATCATATCGGGTATTTTTACCTGCTGTTTTAATTTTCCTAGCCCAAGAAACATTTATCATGTTTAATACAAGTTAAATAACAAAATATTGTGCGTAAAAACCGATCGTGCGCGCAGAAAGAGCCGTCCGTTACCAATCGTGGATGTAACTTCAAACGAAATAATATATATTTATAAGGGTGAAACTAAAAATTCCAATATATCCGTATTTTTTGTTTATACCAATAGTTTGTGTATAAAAATTTTTATGAGAATACTTCAATGTTTTATAAAAAAAATTTGCAATTTAATGTTAATTTGCAAAAAATTGTATAAACAAATGAATTTTTCAAAAATTTCTTTTTAACATATAATTGGCCTTTCAAAACCACACATTTTGCATTTTGGATTTTTTCTCTACGCCAAACAGTTTTCGAGATATTCGCAAAAATGTGATTTTCAACCCAACTTTGAGGGGTGTTTTCACCCCTTCAGCATGGATCATTGCAGATAAAAAAAAAATACCTGTAATGAGCCACGACCCATTAACTACAGGAGGTCGGAACGATTAAACAGAGGAGTACCACCACAAAGGTATATGGCAACTACGAAATTAGTAGAAGAACTAAAGGAAGATCCCAGGAGCAGAAGAGAGGCACTGACCAGTGTCAATAGGAAAGAGTGGCAGAAGGCAATGGACGAAGAAATTGAATCATTATTGCAGAACGACAGATGGGACATTGTGCCGGCGCCAGAGGGAAGAAATATTGTGATCTGCAAATGGGTTTTTAAAACCAAACGGAACGCGCAAGGACCCGACAGGTATAAGGCGAGACTCGTGGCCCGAGGGTTCTCACAAAAATACGTGACGGACTACGATGAAGTTTTTGCACCTGTGGCAAGGCAAACCACATTCCGGACACTTTTAACCATTGCAGGTAAACAAAATTTAATTATTAAGCATTTTGATGCCAAGGCGGCTTTCCTAAACGAACACCTAAAAGAAACCGTTTACATGACACAGCCGGAAGGGTATGAAGACATAAAGGGGAAAGGTAAGGTATGCAAGCTAAAAAGAGGACTATACGGTTTAAAGCAAGCTGCAAAATTATGGAACGACAAATTGAATAGTATTTTAAAGGATCATAGTTTCACGCAAAGTAAAGCAGATCCATGTTTATACATCAAACGAATCAAGAAAGAAGTTATTTATATCATTGTTTACGTCGATGATTTCTCGATTGCCGCCAGGAAAATCGAATGGATCCACGAAACATCTGACTATCTAAAAACAAAATTTCACATAATTGACTTAGGAATCTTACAGCAGTACCTTGGAATCGAAGTCAGAAGAAATGATGAAGGCTTTTATTGTACAAGGCAATCAAGATATATAAAAACTATTTTGCACAGATTTTGGTTGCAAGACGCAAAAACTTCGAGCATACCCCTGGATCCAGGATATCTAAAGAGTAGGAAACACGAACCCACAATGAAATACAGCGAAATGTACCAACAGCTTATTGGAGCATTACTGTACTTGGCGGTAAACACGAGGCCAGCCATCGCGGCCAGTGTCACAATATTAAGCCAATACAACAAATAACCAACACCAACGGACTGGACTGAAGCGAAGAGGATTGGCCGTTATTTAAAAGGTACAAAAGATTACGAGCTGATACTCGGTCAACAAGGTGAAGAAAAGGGGTTAAGCGGATACGCAGATGCAAATTGGGCAGAAGATATAGAAGATCGAAAATCGAATAGTGGCTATATATTTAGGTATCTAAATGTCACAATAAGCTGGGCGTGCCGCAAACAAACATGCGTAACGCTTTCCTCAACAGAGGCGGAGTATGTGGCCCTGGCGGAAGCATGTCAAGAGGGCATATAGATACAACGCTTATTAATAGGCTTTACAAATAAAAAACAGAAAGGCACAATAATTTCCGAGGATAATCAAAGTTGTTTAAAACTTATTAGCAATGAAAGATTCAACCATCGGACTAAACGCCGGCAGACATACTAACGAAACCACTAAATGGAACAAAGCTAAAAATGATGGCGCAAAAATGCGGTTTAAAAGTATAACAAGGACGCATATCATCTCTGAGGAAGGGGTACTAGAAATCATTGATGACATGCACAAATATTATCGTTGAAGAAGGGTCTTGGGATTCACCGAGAATACGTGCATATCCCCGCAACGCGTAAGACCTACCAGCTGCAAGGTCTTTTTTGACCTGTGCTTTATCGCACTTTCTGCTGACCAGCCCGAGGATTCCTGAGGACCAGTCAGTCTGTTTTAGCCGTCAGCACTCCCACGTTGAAGATCGGCACCATTTTAACATTGTATTTCTTTGTATAGTTTTCCAATGGCAATAGTATTTTTACATTTCTCATTTTTACTCAACAAAATCTATTTTCTAGGATACGTGTATTTTTCCACCTGCGATTTTATTAAGAATAAAACAGTTTCCACGGCAAACACTGTTTTACCATTTTAATAAATATTCCAACAGGTATGGTATGTTAGCTTCTCGATATTTGGAAAGATTTTATCAGACCTAACTTTTATGTTTAAAGTATTTCTTGTTGTTCGGCGTAGTTATAAAAGTTATAGCAGAAAATACCTTGCGCGAGGAGAGCTTCGTTTAGGTATCGAAAGATATAAAAAAAAATGTATTCTGCTTTGCAAATAGTTGTCCATTCACTTTTAAACGCGCATTTATTCTTGCGAGCTTAGCGAACATTTCATAATGCTGCTGCTGTTATGAATTTACATGCGGTGTGAATTCTTCTTTTCGTATCCTCTTTTGTAGTTGGTGCCGTTGTCTTCGTTTTTTTTTCATATGTAGCTCCTTAAAAAAAAACCGTTGGTATTAAATTAGGTGATCTTTGCGTCACTAAGCTGCTTAATGAAATAACTTTTAAAGCAGAATACATTTGCTTCGATATCTTTCGATATCGATACAAAGCCCCCCTTGTGTAAGGTATTCTCTGCTATGACTCATTAACTACGCTGAACAACAAAAAATGTCTTATATCAGAGCTTCTCAAAGTGTGCAACTAAATTTTGAGATCGCAGAAATTTTAGTAAAAGTAAAAAATTCCTGGATGCTCAACAACTGAAAATTAATTCAAAACCAGTTTGGCAATACTAAACGTATGGTATGTCTGTGAGTTTATGATAGTGAAAGAGCGCTTGCGTCAACTCGCCAACTGCGACTGGCCCTCGACTCCAACTGTTTCATCTATACATTCTGCTGTCAGTTCCGCTTGCACAGTTGAGAGTACTGTATATACTGTATATACTGTATATCCTGAATTATAGTGTTTTATCGTAAAATTATTCTACTGTTATTCTTTGACAGGTAATTATAAACGGCCCTTTCAACATTTCACCTGTATCAATTGCTTTCTTTCACAAGTTAACTGTTGTAAACAGACACAATAATCGGAAAAGGTTAAACATCGGCACTTTTCAAACAAATTTAATTTCATAAATTAAAGTAGTATTTATTCCAACAGGAATAAATCACGCGTATGCTTTATAGATAAATATGGTTTCTATAGTATTTAAAAAGTAAAAATATAGGTATTTCTAATGATGTAAATATTCTATCATTTTTTATTTCAATTATATTGAGTTTCCAAACACAATCTATTTGTTATAATCTTAATTTGAAATATTCAATCCAAGTTAGCTCACAATCGGATATACTGACAGGAGTGAGATACGAGGATTGGTTGATTACATTGCTGACAAGTTTTGAAAAGGGAAACTGCTGATTTACCCAATTGGTCGAAAAATTTAGTACGAACTTATTAAAAAAATATATATATACTATCCCTAAACCAGTGATCGTTTACATGATCCGGTATCAATGTACACTTCACTGACACGCGCGGGAAATTCCGCGTGTCTTCAACGACGATTACAACAGGGTAAAAAATCTACCTACAATCTGCCTTTAAAATCCTTATCCTTTGCAAACAGTTTTGAGCAATACATATAAAAATACATTTGGGTTTTACGAAAACATAATTATTCTCCAAATAAAAGTCACCGTGCACGATAGCTTCTTAGCCATTTTTGTAGCTATCATATTCTTATAAAAGCAAAACAACTCTAAACGAACAATCACTTTTACTGCAAAGAAATTGTAATCACGGTTACGGAGCGACGACGCTTCGCACGAGCATAGTCTGTACTGTTTTAATTTTCCCGATCCAAGAAACCATTTACCATGTGTAATATAAGTTAATTAACAAAATATTACGCATAAAAACCAATCGTGCACGCAGAAGGAGCCGCCCGTTAAGAATCGTGAGAGTAACTTCAAACATAATAATATTTATTTATAAGGGTGAAATTAAAAATTTAAATTTATCCGTATTTTTTGTTTATACCATTAGTTTGTGTGCACAAATTTTTATGAAAATACTTTAACGTTTTATAAAAGAAATTTGCAAATCAATCTTAATTTTTAATAAATTTTATAAACAAATGAATTTTTTGAAAATTTGTTTTTACCATATAATTAGCCTTTCAAAACTACGCAATTTGCATTTTTAATTTTTTTTTTACGCCTAACAGTTTCCGAAATACTCGCTAGAATGTACTTTTCAACCCTACCTTTGAGGGCTGTTTTCACCCCTTCGATATGGATGTTTGCACATAAAAAAAAAATACGTGTCAAATATTTTTTCGAGTTCTATAATATATCAAAATTTCATCAAAATTGGCCCTTGTTAGTTCTGAGTTACTTCAAAGCTGAAAACAAAAGCCTGACAATTACATTTTGAATTATTTCCAATTAAAAAGTTTTCTCAAGAACGCCTTTGGAACTGCCAATCCCTCACAAATTGCAAAAGAATCATAGAAAATATACCAACACTGATAAATATGACGCAAATAACTATGTACGTAAGAAACTCTCGAAACAAATACCTAACGAATCTGGACCTTAGACTTCAGACACAGACATACATACACCATAATTAATTACTATTCACCAAACTCACATATATACAAATAAATAAGTAAAAACACATGAAAAAAGAAAATTAACAGATACCACGCTCGTGATGAATAATTATCGATTATCTTAAAACAATATGATCCAGAAATACTTTGTTTTCAAGAAACAAACTTCAAAAGAAATCATCAACCAACTTTAAGAGGCTATGAAATGAATTGCAATTTAAAATAAACGCTGCGCCACAGAAATACTTCTAACCTTCAACATAAAAGTAATTACAATAACCACTCATATCAATCAATATCGAAGACCTAGAAGACCTAATACAACAGATACAAACACCGCTAATGTTAGTAGGAGACTTCAATTATCATTATTCGCTTTGATGATTGAGGGGTATGTATTCCAATATGCGGGAAAACTCCTTACCGCCCAATTTTATTTTACACGCAATATGAAAACTCACTTTTACCAAAATAAAACCAGCTGAGATATCTGGGTCTCACCCTGGATCCTCAGTGGCGAATCGCGGCTCATTTGGAGCAACTAGTCCCTCGTGCCGAGAAACCTAAATCTCGGGGGACCGATGAACGGCGTCCGCCGCCTTTACCAGGGTGTCGTACGGTCGGTGGTGCTTTATGCATCACCGGGCTGGGCCCGGACCCTGATGGCTGACAGACGTAGCAGGCAACTCCTGCGTCGTGTTGAGAGGAGGGTCGCCATCAGGGTGGTCCGCGCGTATCGCACGACCTCCTACGCGGTAGCGATGGCTCTGACGGGGCTGCTTCCCCTGGAGCTGCTGGCGGAGGAGTCGGCGGTCATATATGACCGTCGCTGTGCCCTACGTCAGGCCGGGATTGCCCCGCTGGAGCGGGCGTCCGAAGTGGGAGCCGCGAGGAGCCAAGCCCGGCAGCGCGCAATAGCGAAGTGGGTAGATTTCCTCTCGCAACCCGCGAATGCGGGAAAGCGTGCTGTCGGTGCCGTACTGCCCGTCTTTAAGAACTGGATGGGCAGGAGCTGGGGAAGGCTCACGTACAAATTGACACAGATGCTCTCCAGACATGTATGTTTCGGAGAGTACTTGTATCGGATAGGGAAGAAGGCCACGCCGGAGTGCCACCATTGCGGCGAAGGTGAAGATACGGCGCAGCAC
>SMSQ01000951.1:0-10702 GCA_019453375.1 Ctenoplectra terminalis
CAATTAAATAGATATTGATTTATAATTTTTAAATTATTCAAATATTTGCTATTTTAATTTTCTATAATTTGATATATTGATTTACAGTAGAACATTATGAATTTTAATAACTGAAACTGCAATTAAATAGTATCAGTAAAAACCAGTAAAACACTCTTTAACCCTTTGCACTCGAGAAGCGACTTTCACTCGCCGTATTATAAAATCGAAACGTAAACGATCATTTTAGGCACCTTTCGAGATACGTTTAGCGAATGGAAGTTCATCTCTTGAAGGAAGAGTTGAAGTTCGTCATCATGGAATATGGGGTACTGTTTGCGATGACGATTTTTCCAATGCAGCAGCTACAGTAATTTGTAGATCCTTAGGATACGGGGGACGTGCTGTTGCAAAGAAAGATGGCTTCTTTGGACCAGGCGAGGGGCCAATATGGCTCGACGAAGTAAGTTTGGTGAAAAAAAAAAATTGCGGTTAGAACATAATTAATATTCTAAAATTTAATTAATAATTAATAATAATAATGATAAAAATAATAAATAATGATGATGATAATAATAATAAATAATGATAATAATAATAAATGATAATGATAATGATAATAATAATAAATGATAATGATAATGATAATAATAATAAATGATAATGATAATGATAATAATAATAAATAATAATGATAATGATAATAATAATAAATGATAATGATAATGATAATAATATGTAATAATCAATGTCTTTAATTAATACAATATTGTTTCCTGTGTGTGCATTTTAATTAAATTAATTTGATTCTTTATTTTACTTTGTTGTTTTAATATTGTACTAATGGAACACAATTTTTATTTGAATTTTCTATTATGTTTTTTAACACGTTTTCTATTACATCGTTCATTTGTGAATGACATGATCCAAGATACAAATGAATAACCCATCAGGCCCAAGTCACATTTTTCAAAACGTGCTAAATAAACTGAAGAGAATAAACATTGTCGATTAAAGAATCAAATTATCCAAAAATTATTTGAAAAAGAAGAGAAACAAAGTGTTCGGGTATTCCTGAAATTTTGTTTAAAATAGTCTGATAAAGAATGTGTTAATTGTTTAATTATCTATTTTAACTTAGTAAGAAGCAGCATTGCCAATATTTTCATTCGCTTCAGTTTGTAGTAACGTTTCTATTTCATTGCTTTCAATTTTTTTTTCCCAATATATTTTCGCAGTATCCCATTGTTGCTTCATTGTTGAATTTAAAAGCTAATTTTTTTTTTTCACTGTATTAAACACGTCGAATAGGAGTATTACAAATGTAAATCGCTATTCATTTTCTGTTACTTTTCTTAATATCTTGGATGATATTTAAATGTAATGCTTCTCTGCACAAGGTTTTCTGTTACGGAAACGAGACTCAGCTGCATCGATGCGAACACAGTCACTGGGGTCAACATAATTGCAATCACGACGAGGACGCAGGTGTGATTTGTACACCTGGAGAAGTTAACGATTCCGAGGTAAATCGAAACATTCTCTCTCGGAGAAGTAAATTCTAAGACCGTAATTTCCTTGGATGTTTATTCAATCAAATCCTTAGTACCTATACATATCAGAGAAACGGCTGTGCTGCGTACAAATTGAAAATTAGTAAGCTAATTCTACAGTTCACAGTAGACCAACAATTTAAAATTTGTTTTATATTTAAAATTTCTGTGTTTGTAATAGGACTTGGATTTTTGTAAAAATAATTTCAGAAACTCTCATTCTCCCAAAAAAAAAACAATTAAGGGTAGCTTATAGTCTATTAATATTTAATTTAATAATCAATTCAAATAAAAATTCTATTTTTTTAAGGGAAGGCAATCTTGTGAAAATTAATTGCTAGTTATTTTCAAGATAAAATTTTGTAAATAGGTTTCTCTATATCATTTTTCCTGCTGATATGAATTTCATAAGAATTAATTTTGTTTTCACAAAAAATTATCTTATTGTAAAATAAATATCCTTATCTCTTCATTACCTGATATTCGATTTTATATAATAATAAAAAACCTTCAATACCTTCTATAAAAAAAAATTTCAGCCTGAAAATTATATTTTTGTCTGCGCTATTAATTCATTTATACCTATCGATTGAATTATTACGATGAGTATATTAAAATTCAGCTTTTTTTGTAATAATATTATTTTACTTTAAACCAGTAAATTTTTATAAACAGAGACTTATTTAGTACATTCTTTAGCATATAAATTCCATTTTCAGTGTACACTTTATACACACATACTTGTTACACTGAAGCATAAAATCTGCAATCCGCTAAATTGTTGAGTTTCGTAAATATAATGTTAAGATCATTTTTTCTGAACTTTTCTTTTTAAATAGTGAAAAAAAAAAAAAAAAAAAATAGGGTAGAAATTTAATTCCTACATAATTAATATCCGCGTAAAAAATTATGTAAAAATACCTATTTACAAAATTTTATCTGTAAAACAACTAATAGTTAATTTTCACGACAATACCCTCCTTTAAAACACATAATTTTTATTAATCTTTTCACTAACAGGGTTTTTTACATTTTAGTTAAATTTTACTGTAAACTGTGATCAGAGAACGTATAAGTGCAATAATTATATCGGTTACTTAACAGCTCAATCGGATACTATGTTGTAATAGTAAACTGTCGAGAGATTTGCAAACGATCGATACCACACTTGTTAGCTCAATAAATAATAAGGTTACGCAACGATCACAAGGCTTGTTTACTTCATTCCTTGACCCTGTTCAGCCCCTTTGTCCATTTAACCCACGAATGCAATCATCGAATAAATAATTGCAGTTCAACTGGATGACAGAGCTACGTCAGCCTGAGACCAACATCGAAGATATACTTCCGACCAATTGCGGCAGACGATTCAAAGATTTCAACGAGGACGAGGATTTCATATTCGAAAGGGTAGTGAGGGGTACCGTTGCACCGAAAGGCTCTTATCCCTGGCAGGTACTTAAATTCTTCTTTTTATTTAGCACATGTGAGAGAACAGGAATTTTGAATGAATGTTTATGGAAAGCGACTGAGTTTCGAGTGATGGAAACGCGAGAAACGAGCGTTTAACGCATTGCGTACTGCGCTCTGCTCGCGCAACGCGCTCCCAGGGCCCGCAGAATTTTGAGCGCTCTAGAAACACTTTATACGATGCATGTATTCACTTTTTTAATTCGCATTTGGTAGCAGATATTCGCATAAAGAATTCTTAAATATTACTATATATTTTTTATACATCTTTTACATTTTTTATATTTAAAAAAATTTTAATTATTTGTTTTACAAGTTTGAATAATCCTTTAGCGTGCGATACCGAGTGAAGCATTCTCCCTTGTTATTATTTTGGACGTTGGGGAGTAATTAATAATTGAGCTATGAGATTAACAATAACAATAATTTATTATTGCGTGGTGTACAAAGAACTCCTTATCGATATGTCTAAACCAGGCCGAGTGCTAAAACTTTCTGTCCCCGACGAGGCCTGTCCCCGAAAACTTTCCCCGAAGCTGGGCCTCGCCGCGCCGACTGTTTTATTGCCCCCTTCCTTTAGCCCCTCAAGTGGCTCGCCCACGACGTTCGTTAACGGAAAAACGATATCCACTTGAGGAGCTTCGCTCGCTACATTATCATTAAAAAACTGAAAATATAAATGATTTTTAAAAAGCTGTTTCCTTACAAATTAAAACGCCAATTTTGAAATAATTAAATGCTGCACAACGATAAAACACTTTATAAGGTATGATGCACAGAGACACAGAGCTACCAATGTAATGGCTATACTGTAATTACTGTAATATACGGTAATTTCTTTGATACAAGTAGGTATAGTTTAATCGTCGGTTTGGTTTAGTGTTAAACGCCACGCTGATTTTGGTCGATTTTTCGTTAGCCTGTGTGATTGTGATATCAATTAAAGAAACAAAGTATGAAAATAATAATATTACTTACTAACTTACTAACTAAATTTCTTACGACTTACTATTTTCTAGTTATCACTTTATCGACCGGGAGCCTATTAATCGGCTTTTTACAGCCAACGTTCATCTATCGCTTACTGCTTAATATTAACATTATAAAAATTAAAAATTTTATTAAATTTAATTACCCTACAATAAGTAAAACGATATACTAAGCATTCTCACGAATTTCGATTTAAAAACAGAGTTACAAGAATAAGAGCTTATATTTCCGCACGATAGCCAAAACCGAGCCGGTATTAGCGATGTATCCGCGCTCGAATGAACCGGTCGATAAAGTGTTAATAACTTACTAACTAATATTAATAATATGACTTTTAAAAAGCCATCAGTTCAGTTCAAACTTTAAATTAACAGCTATGTTTAGAATGCAATTTATTTTGAAAAGTATATAAGCAAGAATTTATTCGATCGCAACTTTATTCCCTAATAAATTTTACGAACGCAAGGTCCAATTGTCAATGTGTTACCTACAGTTTTGATAGAATAGTGTTTGATATCATTACGTTGGTTTTATTGTTTTGTTAGAATTGTGTTATATATTTAAGGACCAGTAGAATATTGTTTATATTATTATATAAATTATTGAGTATTATTGTCCCAACAATTCAACTCTTTTATTATTCTGGAAATAATCGAACGAATAATAGCTACACTATTGACGTTTCGTTACGTCAATTTTGTATCGATTCTCATGACTAATATTGATTCTGATACTGATTATTTTCATTTTTATGATCTTACGTTCTTTTGTATTCTTCACAGGCGAGCATTCGTGTACGAGGACATAGCAGATCAAGCCATTGGTGCGGAGCGGTGATTCTTTCTTCTTTGCATGTGCTCACCGCTGCGCATTGCTTGGAAGGATACAACAAAGGCACTTATTTCGTACGTGCTGGTGATTACAACACAGAGGTAGTTAAAAGGTTTTAATTTGTATATTTATTAAATAGAAGTTAGGTATATGTAATTGAAATAATGGTGTTTAATATTTGACGTTCAATGTTTAATAAGTTTGGGAGCGATGGTTCGGTTATTTTTAAAGAATCGGTACATGGTAAAAAAATATATTTGCCAAAGTAAGTATATGTCGATTTGTAATATTAACACATTCGCGACCGCTGGCATGAATTCACGTCTTTATAAATTCTTTTATTGGTTGCGGCTGATGTGAATTTACGCCTTTAAAAGTTTTGCTTCCAAATGTCGTAACGTTATCACAATTTGCTTGTGAATGAATAGTGCGGCAAGAAGAGAGAAAGATAAGTGTGACAATCATCTAATATCGACTGTGTGATGCAATTTATTGTTTTACGTAGTTCGTGAAAATTGCAAGTTGATCATTATTTTGCTGCGATTAGTGCTGTAATATTTAATTTTTTAATAACATACTCGTAATATTTAGTTTCTTAACATCAGATTCGTAATATTTACTTTTTGAACATCACATTCGTAATATTTACTTTTTTAATATCACATTCGTAATATTTAATTTTTGAATATCATATTTGTAATATTTACTTTTTTAATATCATATTCGTAATATTTTATTTCTAACATCACATTCGTAATATTTACTTTTTTAATATCATATTCGTAATATTCTATTTCTAACATCACATTCGTAATATTTAATTTTCTAACATCACGTTCGTAATATTTAATTTTTTAGTATTACATTTGTAATATTTACTTTTTTAATATTATATTCGTAATATTTTATTTCTAACATCACATTCTTAATATTTACTGTTTTAATATCACATTCGTAATATTTAATTTTCTAACATCACGTTCGTAATATTTAATTTTTTAGTATTACATTCGTAATATTTACTTTTTTAATATCATATTCGTAATATTTTATTTCTAACATCACATTCGTAATATTTAATTTTTCAAACTTTAAACAACCAATAATTAATTATGAGCATCACATTAAGAAGCAATATCTTTTTATATTCATAGAAATTTAAATAGCATACATTTGCCGGTATTCAAAGTTATTGGAGACTTTTGGAAAATACGTGCGGGTCATCAGCTAATTATAAGCGTCTCTCAGAAAATCACCCGTTGCGAATGTGCGAATATTAATATTTACAAAAAAAATATTTACCACGCTGCTAAAAACAGCTGAAAAACAGAATATTTAATAGCCTACACAAGATCGAGTCATCTCACCCGTAAGAATTGCCGTAATATTTAATATCCAATCCATCATAAAAGAACATAGTCCAATCTGTAAGCTAATAACGTCAACATTATAAAAAATCATCTGGCCTCTTTAACTAAATAATTTTTACTTGAAAATGTGAGCAATCATATTTGGTACTAATATAAATCGTATCTTATTATAAATACGCGAATATGTTAGATAGACGAAGGAACAGAAGTCGAAGCCAACATCGAGGATTATTTCATTCATGAAGAATTCCGTAAAGGCCATCGAATGAACAATGACATTGCTCTCGTGTTATTGAAAGGACGAGGAATTCCTCTTGGCAAAGACATTATACCAATTTGCCTGCCATCTGAGAATACTGAGTATTCGGCAGGTCTTAATTGCACTATTAGCGGATTTGGCAGCACCGAGACTGGAAAATCAAGTAAGTAACTCGTTACGGATATTGCTAACTGATTCTGTTGGCGCGTTCTTACGTTTCTCACTTGTTGAGAAAGTTGACTACACGCTTCGTATATTGCACAAGGTGTTGAACAGCCAGCATTCAAAAACTCATGAACTCGAACCTATAATAAAACTCCATACCGAAATCCTCAGCCTGATCACTTTCATCACCTTTTCTTTCTTCCTGGATTTTCTGATTCTTTCCGTTATTTCGAACTCCTTCCATCCTCACTTTCTCCCTCCATCAGTTTTTCCTATGACCAATTAGCACTCTTCGTTTTCGATTCCTTCTAGTCCTTTCCCTTCCAACTTCCACCAATCTAGACAGAGCACAAGGGATTTTAGGATATAAATTAACCCTTTCGCTACGAAAGACGTATACACTGCGGTGCATAACTATAGCACCGCCAAAATTTTTAGCTGTTTTAGACTTTAGATTAAAAGTGCAAAAGAATTAATTGTAGAAATTGAAAAAGTATGAGAAAAATGAACTGTAGACTAAATCACATTTAAATTGCCCTCTTATACAAAACAATATAATAGAAAATGTGATTTTCAACTGTTGCGTAACTATAGCACCGGCGTTGTTATTTACTAATTTAGAAATGCAATAATAAAAATAAGTAACGAAATAAGTAGAGATATATTTTGGACACTTATTTTTCATTAATAAGGCCAGTGTTTTTCATTAATAACTCCTTAACAAAGCTGATCTTGACATTTTCGCAAAGGGAAAAGTTGCTTGAAATCATCTTAGGAATCATTCCTTAAATGGATTTACAGACCTTTTGAGACACCCTGTAGAGTTAGAGTATAGAATTAGTATTAACCCATTGACAGTTTATCCCGTGACAGTCACGGGCAGAGTGTAAAATACCAAACAGTCTATCCCGTGACAGTCACGGGCAGAGGGTCAAGTACCATACAGCCTATTTCTTGCCATGCACCGGCAGGGTAACGCGTTCAAACTATTTAGTCTGCTGAAGATATCTAAGTCTGTGGCTAGATTCTTTGCTTCCTTTGTTTTCCAAGATTATTCTAACCGAAGAAAGAGACATGGTTTAGTTTTGAACTTATGTATCCCATGTTTCAAAATCTATCATACACGGACTAATTACTAACAAGGTACATATGAAACACGTTTTTTTTTTACATTTTTTATTACATACCGAAGTGTTTTCGAACATAAAAAAACTGGACATTTTTTGGACCAGAATTCGTAATTTTACCACACTGTGAAAGGGTTAAGGACATTGTTATATTTTACAACAAGAGTTAAAATTGAGTATTTTATCTGTTCCAACCCAGCATTCCTACATTTATATTACTCACTTGTTGTAGCTCATTCCGTTGATCTGAGATATGGCTGGATACCGTTATTAGATCAGTCTGTGTGCCGTGCCGAATACGTTTATGGGGAAGGAGCAATCAGTGATGGAATGGTCTGCGCTGGATATCTTGATGAGGGTATTGACGCCTGCGACGGAGACTCAGGTGGACCATTGGCGTGTTTGGACAACGGTAATATAACAAAAATTTAATAAACCAATCAACTTTTTCGATATCAGATACATATAAAGTGAAACAATTTAGAACAATTTTAAGTAACAATATTTTAACACTTTTATCAGTGTGATTGTTATTACGCATCATTTTATAGAAGTTTAGTAGTTTTCATCTTTCGATTGAATGCAAGAAATTTTTTATATTTAACCCTTTGCATTCCGCTGGCTATGGCGACACGCACAATTTTCTTCAGAGCTTATGTTTTTAATTAAATTCTATATTTTCATCTATTCGAACGCTTCTTTTATTTTAAAATGAAAGTAAATTAACCAAATAAGAAATCGTAAACATTTATAATTTTCTTTTTTCCTTTCCAAAAGAACGCTTCTTTTATTTTAAAATAAAAGCAAATTAACCAAACAAATAAGAAATCGTAAATATTTATAATTTTCTTTTTACCTTTCTAGAAGAACACTACTTTTATTTTATAATAAAAGCAAATTAACCAAACAAACAAGAAATCGTAAACATTTATAATTTTCTTTTTTCCTTTCCAAAAGAACACTTCTTTTATTTTATAATAAAAGCAAATTAACCAAACAAACAAGAAATCGTAAACATTTATAATTTTCTTTTTTCCTTTCCAAAAGAACACTTCTTTTATTTTATAATAAAAGCAAATTAACCAAACAAACAAGAAATCGTAAACATTTATAATTTTCTTTTTTCCTTTCTAGAGGAACGCTTCTTTTATTTTAAAATAAAAGCAAATTAACCAAACAAATAAGAAATCGTAAATATTTATAATTTTCTTTTTACCTTTCTAGAAGAACACTTCTTTTATTTTATAATAAAAGCAAATTAACCAAACAAACAAGAAATCGTAAACATTTATAATTTTCTTTTTTCCTTTCCAAAAGAACACTTCTTTTATTTTAAAATAAAAGCAAATTAACTAAACAAATAAGAAATCGTAAAGATTAAAAATTTTTTTTTTTCCTTTCCAAAAGAACACTTCTTTCATTTTAAAATAAAAGCAAATTAACTAAACAAATAAGAAATCGTAAAGATTAAAAATTTTTTTTTTCCTTTCCAAAAGAACACTGTTTTTATTTTAAAATAAAAGCAAATTAACCAAACAAATAAGAACTCGTAAACATTTATAATTTTCTTTCTTTCTTTCCAAAAGAACACTAACTTTTCACAGTAGTCCTTTGAAACTTAAAAAATAGTTTACGAATGCAAAGGGTTAGTTGTGGGAAGTTTTTTATTTACGTGAAAATTTTACATTTAACCCAAATTTTACGTAACTCGGTAAATGGCGTATTACGTAAAGTTAATTAAGTAGAAAAATAAAATTGACGACATAGTACGTCGTAGCTGTAGAATAATTTTCTTCGTTCTTCTTCGATGCAGGAGCTTTCACACTGTATGGGCTTACCAGTTGGGGACATCATTGTGGAAAAGCCAATAAGCCCGGAGTTTACGTTCGAGTTTCTCACTATCGCCAATGGATAGATCAGATGATAAAAAATTCCCTTGGGGGAAGATAGAATGTATGGATTTGTAAAATTGCGCTATATTTTTACCGGAAAAATTCTTTATCCTTAAAACACTTGAGCAAAATATTTGCGATACTTAAATTGTTTACTTACTGTTTTATTATCACGTTGAACCATTAACTAACAAGGTAAGATGTAATCGTCTTAAAGTCATATTTTTGTAGATATACATAAGTTATTACAGTACGCGATCATTGTTAATTGAAACGTTATTAGTTATTTAAGAACTATGACATTTGTTTGTTTGGTGTTACAATAATTGATAAAAAAAAAACTAACTTATCTTAGATAAATTAACGAATGAATTTATGTTAAGGAATTACACATTGTGAAACTATTTAATAAAATTTCTTATTTCACAAATATTCTTTTGTAAATCATTTTAAGAATTTATTAAATTTAATGTTTATAATTAATATTATTGTTATAAATTTATTAAATAACTATGTTACGATATTTTATATTTTGGACAAAATTGAACCAATTAAAAATTTTTCAGCAAAGGTATTATTTGATATTATATAAAATATAAGGAAATAAAAATCCACGATGCTAATTCCTTGCTTATTGCGAAACATGGATTCAAATTTTCAAAATTTAAAATATGTTCTTCAGTTGCAATAAATAAAATATACATAATCAGTTTTGTTGCACAATTTTATACACTAACGCGGACCATTTATATATTTTTCGACAAAAATCAATGAAGCTTTAATATTATTTTTCAACAGCATAAGCTTTCTTCTGACATGCTTTAAAATTAGCTTTTTTAAGTGCCTCAAACAACTAATGCTGTATTTGAAAAAAATCATAGACTATTACTGCAATTCTGTTCGTTCTGACATTGATGGTTACTTAAACCAAATTAAATAATACAAGAAATTAATTATAACAAAACTTTCATATCTTTATATTAACCCTTTCGGTACGAGCGTCGGATATATCCGGCATTCATCTGATGACCTAGTGTTACTTATGTAATTAATAGAATTTTATATA
>SMSQ01000959.1:1845-19227 GCA_019453375.1 Ctenoplectra terminalis
GGAAATTTTAATTCAAACAACTTTATTTTATATTATGAAAGGTTTTGAAATTTAATTATCGATGAAATAACTGAACAAACTATTATACTTCCAACTTTAGTTTAAATTAAAAATAAATAAATACTGTATGTATACATATTTCTGTTGAGTCGTTTTTCTTTTCATAGTTATTCATATAAAAACTGAGAAAAATTTGTATTTATAAAATAATTTTAAACGGTTGTAAAATAGTTAACAAGCTTAATCAAGGAAATGAGTACGAAAGTACGGAATGAAATATAAATTCGAAATTATTGTCCGGTGAATCGAAAATTATTTTACATTATTATCCAATTTAAACACTTTAGCTTTTATTTAATAGGAAAATCTATTTCTCGTTTGAATGCAATAAAGTCAGTCTTACTCTCGTTATAATAAACTCTGTTATGTTTTGTAATCACTACACTGTGGGTATTTATACAAGGATAACAAGTTAGACTATGCAACAAATGTATAGGAAATAATGTAACTGAATATGCAAGAAATATGCTATTCATTATCCACATATACTATCGCTCAAAAGTATCCAGACACTTGCTTATTTTTGACAGTATGTAATTTATGATTTTGTTACTTGATTGTTATTGTTACAGCTATGTGTAGCAGAATATTATGATAGGGTAAAATTGAATATTGTGAATAAAGCACCTTCTCAGTACTTTACACGCAATAAAAATAACATTAAAGTCTGTAAGTGTCAAACCTTATGGAACTGTTTTATCATTTGAAGAATTTTTTTATACATATTTGGGTTATTTAATTGCTAAGCTATGGATTAAATAACGATGTTCTCCTACTATGGTTAATTCAAGGAGTATCCTTTTACGAATTGTGTATCTCATTTTGGTACACTATTGGCAAATTTTTTTTAATAGATAATTTCAATTTACAATGTGTCGATTCCTCGACAAGGTGGTAAATATTACTTTCGGTCAATAAATTATCATTAATTTACATGTTTTAGTAATATTTATGTAACATCGCTAGAAATTGATCAAGTTGACAAATTTATCAGTGTCCGGATACTTATGAGCGGTAATGTACGTGTGTAAATGCGCAAATGTAGATATATGACTTGGAAAAATGTAAAGAAGATGCGATAAAACTATTAATGATTTATTTGTCAAATATGATGAAAATATACAAAATATATAACACATTTTTAGATTCCTCTGATGACAAAACAAATTTTTACCTAGGTCTCATTTGTTTACCTATTTTTTTATGATTTACATTCATCCAAATTATAATTCTGCTACTATTTTACTATATTTTTTGATATATAGTTATTCGATTCTTATGATTTTCATAAACTAATATTTGTTTACAGTTTGAAACTTTCTAACTGGATAATGGTGTTCAAACAATCGTATCGCTTGTTACCATTTATTTTATCACTTACTTTAAGTAAAATATAAAACTGAAAAATGATAAAATAATATAAATCCTACTTACTTGTGATATATTTATGCACTAATTACGAATTTTTTGTCTTCTAATTCACAATTCTCAGAAATAATGATCTCAAATATGAGTACTAGAATATATTTCGAATGTTAATGCTTCATTTGTTAAATAGTGATTTATAACGAATTTCGAATTCAAGATAGAATAACAGATACGTTACGAAAAACGAGTTACAAAATTAACACCAGAACTACCGACGATTAAAATAGATTTATTTGTAGCAAAGAAATCAAGATGATGAGTATTTGAAGGAATTCTTATAACAAGCGAAATAACGAAATAAGGGTAATTCTTTGTGCATATTTTTTGCAAGAAAATTACAAACCAGTCATTTTGACTGGTACGGTAGTTCTAGTGTTAACAGACGATTGAACGTATCATAAATTCAAAGGTCGACAAACTCGATAATTACATACACCAAAATCTAATGGAATTTTCGTGTTAAATTATTGTACAAATCAATTGATTCGGTTGCTCTCTGGTTCGATAAATCTTTCGAAAAGTGAAAAATGACCGAAACATCGGAATAGTCTGGAAAAACAATGCAACGTCCGGATCAATACACTTTCCGCGACAGGTAGGAGATCCCATAGCGATTACCGTCTGGAGACGACGGAGGGGGGAACTGTTCGGACGAAGTGGATGGTTATCGATGTATTACAGCAAAACCGAGCACTTCGATATGCTGAAATATGAATTATTCAGAACAAGGTGGCATAGCAGGATGTTGAAGTTGTAGCCGACAAACCGGCTTCCCCCTCGTTCATGAATGCATTTTCTTTCGGCGCATTGGCAAAGTTTCCGCATGGAGAACTACCCACGAACTTGTTATACCAATGCGTTTCTCCCTCGATAATGATGTATCGATGGGTGGTTTGTTAATGAAACTTTTAATTGAGGAAGAATCGCCTTCTTTATAGCAACTGAGTTGTGTTTCTCAAAATCGTGATTTAAGAATTTCCACATCAAACGTGTAAAAAACTTAAAATTACAGATAATATCTGTAGAATTGAAGTACAACAACAGTGATAGAATTTATTAATGTTTCTACAAGCATTTTTATTAACAATAACGGTCCAAAAATATTTTAAATAAATTTTAGTTGAGTATAATTTTTTTCTTACATATTGTTGTATTAATTCTTTTTTTAATTTATTTGTTTTTGTGTAACGATATATGAATTCGAAATATTAAGTTATATATATATATATATATATATATATATATATATGAGTTCGAAATATTAAATAATATTTAAGATTTAATCTTTGTTACCTTTTTTTGTTAGAAATAATAAATCGCTGTTACTTTGAAAATCTCCAACTACAATACTTTGAAAAATAACACTTTTCCTCGAAAGCAAGTATATAAGATTTCAATATAAACATGTTTATATTTATTTACTATAAAAATATTAAGGTGTAATAAAAATTTTTTATTTAAACGAGTATAGTGCGCGAGATTGAAAAAGTTTATTACAATGAGCCGAATTTCTTGTATCTTTTTCTATTTTCAACATAATATTAATAATTATGTAATTAGGGCGATAAAAATAAGATATAACTAATATTTATAATGTTTCGTATTATCTACTGGAGGTATATCTTTTTCGAAGTTAATTGTTATCTGTCATTAAAAATTCAAATCACAACACGCTCGATGAAACGTGCACATACAGGGTGCCCGTGATAACTATGGACAGCTCTTTATGTCCTAACGTATTACAGATAGAAACAATTTTTTTATGAAAATTGCACGATACAAAGGGACACATTTTTTCATGAAAATGAATTTTTTTTTTTTTTTTTACTTTATTATCTCATAAAATAATATTTTACTTCAGAACTATATATTTTGCTTCAAATTATTTGATAGTGCTGCTCAATATGAATTCATTAATCTTTCGTATATACGATCGATTTCAATTAGTTTTTGAGATATTCAACTTGCAAATTTACTGATTTTTCTTAAAAAATGCTTGTTTGGAATAAAAAGCTTGGCTGGCCGTCTTTCTCGCGCGTGAAGAGCCACGTATTAAACATCGCCACTTAAAACAGATACGAAAGGTTCGTGTTAGGAATGACAAGTCCAAAGGACAACAATTTTCTGTTGTCGAGGAGTGAAACAGAAAAAAAATTAATTTGAAGTGTGAAAATCATCCGACCTTTCTAAGAAATGATTTTTATATCTGCACAAATTTTAAATTTTTTCATTTTCACTTCAGTGTAGATTAAGGCATCTCGAATTGTCCTACGAATTATCCTACTAAAATTATCCTATGAATGCCGGATTGTAATTTGGTTGAAATTAAAGGATATTTTATTGAAGTCTAAAAATGATTTTACAGTATCACACAATTTTGCAAATAACATTAATTATCAACAAATACCATGGCGAAATAAAAAACAAATTTTTTACTTACACTTTAATATGCAATAATTAACATAGTTCATATCAAAAAGTATTTACCTGAACACTGATCACAAAAATATAGAAGACGACAACTTTAGTAAGCATGATTGTAACGTTGATCATTTTTTGTTGATGAAATGATGCACATTGCGAGAATATGTAAGTATAATACAACGACACGGGAAAATCTAAGGTCATTTTAAAAATAATAGCACGACCCGGTTTTACCCAGATATCTGGTTTCGTCCGACTTTCCCCTACTAATGGAACACAAACCGTGTAAAGAGACGACCAAAAACGTTGTATTGTTTCCGAGACTGAATAAACATAATAATGAAATGAACATTATTCACGGTCAATGCAATAATCCATTTCTCACACTAATACCTTACAAAGCATAATTTATACTTAGGATAATAAGTTGCGACTGTATCAGACGCATGCGTTCTTGAAATTCAAGTTTTTCAATTCAAATCCCGCAAAAAATAACAAAATGATCTCATCATAAGTAAAAACTGTGTTGATTCTGCTTGACAAAAATTATCAATTGTATTTCTTCTTACAATTCTCAAGACTCTAATTAAGAGGATGCAGCTACGTTTCTTAAGTTAACAATAAGTTGTTTGGTCAATGAGCAAGGTCTGTGAATGTGTGACGAATTTTTCGTTACCGCTAATTCTAGTACTCTTCAAAAGTAAAGACGTGTTTTCTTGGTGTTTAATATAATAAAGTTAAAACAATATAAAATTTTAACTGTGAATTATTTTATTTCACCGCCTATTTTCTCTAAACTGATTACGCAATTAAACGTGTAATTTATTTGATTTTACTAAAACGTTTCCATTTTCGTTTCTTATTTTAAAATGAATTTGCATGAAATAAATTAAGTTAAATTTACAACGTATAACTTGTTGACTATCAATGAGAAATAAAGAAATTTATTATTTTTTAATAAATAGTAATGCACGATACAGGTTGCCCAAGCTTTTAAAAACATTCACATGATATTTTAATTAAAAAAGAAAAACGATCCTAAATAAATTGCAAATGATAAATAGCGTCGAAATGAGTTATAAATATAAGTATATAGAAAGTTTTAACATATTTTGTTACCAATACGAGTGAGAAAAGAGGACAAAATTAGAAATTTTTTCTATAACAATTTTCCATAACCTTTCCCACAGTATGCTATAAATACATAATAAAATGTACAAAGTTATTTTCATTTTATCTATTTGCATGTAAAACATTGCTCACGCGTTACTCTCTTTTTTTTAAATCAATATCCTTAAAAATCGTTATGAAATATCTGAAACGACAAATTGAAAATTTCAAATGTTCCTTGAACCATTCATCTGAACTACAATGACAGTAAATTCCAATTAACTTACAAAGAGTAGTATAACATATATAATAAAAAATTCATGTTTTATCACGTATACCAACACCATCCAACAGCACTATAAACGACATATAGTTTTGTACAACATTTAAAATATTTGGTTGAATCATTAATAATGTCGTTTTTTCGGCATACTATTTTCAAGTTCCATTCCTACTCGTGCAATGTATCGATTTATTTGAATACTATTTCATCATTTACATAACAATGTTGTAAGTTATGTATTTAATGCGTTACTGGTTATTTATGTGAGACTAGGTTATTGGCATAAATGAAAATGTGTGTTTCGAAAGATACAGATATGAATTTTTAAAAGGCAATACCGTGGTTATGGTGACAAATAATATCTATTTTCTGTACATGTATATGATAGTGAAGCTATAAACGTTACCAAATGTCGTTGGACCCGTTCATCGGGTTTAAAAGCTATCTAAAAATATGTAAAAACATTTTTTGAATCGAAGCCTAATGATTTTCATAAAAAAAGCATCGAGAGTATATAGAAGAAGCAACTTGTATCCACGAAAAATTATCCGTAACAAAAATGCGGCCAATTTTAGAACTATGGAACTCAGCCGCGTTTACATGCAACGGTTCTACTTGTTTCTTGGCTTTGGTCCGGTCTACTTGCAGAGAGGTATACACTTTGCGGCTCTTTTGGCATAATTACGATGGTACCAGCACAAATTACGCGAACCACTGCCTTAACGTTGACGTTGTTTGCTCCCGGCCTTTCTCTTAACTTGATCTTGATAGCACGATTGCCATCGTAATCCACGTCGATCGTTAACGACGGAGTCTAATTACAGCCTCATTTGCATCAATTCTTTTTGCAACATATTCATGTCCGTGGCGTGTGAAGTGGCAGTGACGCTTCCTCTTGCGACCGGTATTTCGTGTATCCGGTCTGCAATTTCAGCTAATTTCGCACCGTCCTTTTCGGTGACGTATTCAATATATGGTGTTGCCAGTTTTTTTATTAATATTTCAGAAACATATAAATACCTGAAGATAAAATTTTACGTTCGTTTAACAGTATATTATTTCATAGGGTTCTTCGTCATATTCTCGCCACCTCTAGATGTCGTTCTATACTGTTCTACATATATCTAATATACAAATTTATCTAACACTCCGCCTATCACTCTCCATAAATTTCAAGTAAATCGGGAACATGGACCTTTCGGAAGAACAGCCCAGATTGAACTAATTTTAACAATGATTTATTTTTTGTCCAGGTGCTTTAAGAACAATTTTTAAGAGCCCTTTCAGAAATGATTGCTGTTAAGACTAATTTGATTTATGTCGTGTTTGGACTCCGTTATCAATCAATTCCTATTATATTCATAATAATAGAATAAAAATTATAGAAACTAAATTTTTCGTCATTGGGTAATTCTTTGTAATTTGTGCGGGATCCCGTTCGAGTGCTGCAGGGTTTCTTACTCGCGTTATGTCTATTCACTTTCCTTGTCAATATGTTCAGATTTTGCTAACAAATAGTTACTTTATTTAAAGGAACTTTTAAAATCCTTGTATCTTGTAAATAAAGATTTTCTACGATAAAAATGATGAAAATTCGCATTATGTATGGGATAAATTGATACATACATTTATTATAATAAAATTAATGTTAAATTTGTTTTAAAATTTTGATTATCAAGTTACAAATGTACTAGATTATACATTTTATAAAAAAAATGAAAACTAACTGGGTTTTCAAAAACATCTTTATCGTATTGAAATTTTCTGAAACCCTATCCGATTGTGAGTTACAGACATTTCAGAGACGGCTAGTCCTCCGTCATTATAGACATACATTTACGCACATACATTTACATATACACACATGTCGCTGATTCCTATTAATACTTCTTTGGTATGAGAATATTTTATCATGCGGTCGTTGTTTGTAATTAGGGAACGCTAAAATGACTGTCAAAATTCTAGATCGGTACAACAGTCACACCGGAACGCAAAAGTCTATAAAGTGAGTTGTCTATTCTTATATCTTGTCAGTGGTATGGTATCCACGATCTCTTCCACCTAGCTATGTCTGCCCGATTGCTGAATATAGCCCCGTATACGGTATAAATGAAAAGGGAGATTTATTTTTAACAAGTATGACCTTTAGGGGTGACTATTCTGACTCGCATTTCTATCAAATATAGATAAACCGTTTCCAAGCAGTCACGTTAGAAACAAAACATAAAGATTTAATTGACTCTATTTTATTTGCAATTCCATTGCGAAAGCGGTATTTATCGTGATTGAGTTCGCTGCAAACAGAATAACGTGGTATCACTAATGACTATAACATTGCATGGAACTATGTCACGTGTATCAAACGTAACTGTACTGCAACCCGTGTAAGTTTTAGTACACGAGTATCAATGTATTTACAGATTCTTCTTTCCGTATCTAAATCTAAGAAATTATGTTGAAATTTGTTATTGTTATACATAATCTGAAAATTTGTGAAGCAAAATTTTATATGTAAAAACTACTCGAGTAAATATACTTAAAGATTCGAGTATCCATACATTAAATATCTGTATTAAGAATACGGATTTTTAATTCGTTAGTATACGTTACATATATTCCGTATACACACCGTACACCTTAATACATTTCAAAACCATGATTCAAAACCTAGGAATAGATATGATAGACACAACATTTAAAATATTCTATTGCTTTGCAGAATCGATTCAAAAGAATTAAATACTAACATAAACTGTTGTAACAATTAGCGTTTGTTTACGTGCCATGCTTGATTGAAATAATTAAATTCCCTACGATATTACAGTATCATTGTTAATAACTTGTGCATATTGCACAATGATTGCATTTCAGTCTCCTTTTGCATTGCACGTAAAAGCAACATGTACAATATAGTAATGAATGATGAGTTCCAAGTCATAAAGAAAAATTTATAATTCTTTCAATAAAAAATTGATTTGTACTATTTTGTTCTATGAATTCCTCAACGACATATGAAATTCTGAAATTAAGTTACAAATTAATTACAATTATTCTTATAATTATTCATACGCGATAAGAAGCTCAATTTGGGTAAAATTTTGTTTTTTTCTATGAAAAATTAAAATAAATTCAGGAAATGATGTAATTGATAATTCGAAATATTACAAATATTTCTAATGGTTTTTACATTATAAATAAAGTTGATTTATTTTATTGTAAGTACTTATATAGGAAGTTTTATTTTACAAAAAACAATTACTATAACAAATTGAACAAATTTGAAAACACTATATTTAATAATTTATATAAATAAAATAACAGGAAGAAATTTACACGATTATATTATAAACAGAATTACTTTTCAATACATGGTTATACATTTTTTCATTTAAATACTTGAAGATCTTTAGTAACAAGTTTAAAAAGAGATTTTAAGAAAGAATTTTTTCCCCATGATCTTTCTTTGTATTTCTTGTAAATGTCAAATAATAACATGAACATAAAAAACAGGTTAATTACAGTTAATATCAGTCTTAAAATTACATCATATTACAAAAAAAATAAACATAGTATTATTTATAAAATTATTATAGTCAATACATTATTTACTAAGATCAATTTTCGAATAAAGAATCCTCTTTTATCAATTGGTACATTCTAAATTCTATAAATGAAATAAATATTTAAAAATTTACATTTAATGCAGTAACTACAAGAAGCATAAAAGCAAAACAATTTTATGAAACGCACTATGTAAGAGGTTTTAGGGATTTGTAATTTTATAACATACTTTTATCGCGTACCAATGAATCACGTAATACAATAATTATTTAAAGCTCCACACGAGCTAAAGAAATATTTTACACATCTTTCGTACGAGCATTTAAAATTTCATATTTTAACTTTCATTAAGTATATAGTGATTACAAAGACCTATAAAAAGGTATAGAATAGTAGATAACTTAGTACATACTAAAATAAGTACTAAGAACTACACATTGTTCTCGCATCATTATTCACAACCATTTTTCAAAGTAGCAAATGCTGATCGTAAAACAAATATTATATGGTCATAAAAAGTAAGATTATTTCAAGCGATTCCATAACTTTTCTAAGACTAATAGTATTTATTAAGTTAAAAATTTTTAATTTTAAACTATGACAAAAAAGGACATTAAATTAGTATAGTGTAACCTGTTCTTTTTAGTTTTCAATACTAAAAATGTTCGTTCAAGAATTTAACTGTTTTTTAAACTGCATAAGAAGCAATCAAAATTTCTCTTTAATTCTTGTAGACTTGAATCAAATTTTAGAATACGTATGAATTATAAGTCATCCAGAATTTTCAAAGAGAATTTTAAAAACATGAAGGAAATATTTACTTCGGATCACATTTTCTTATAAAACAAGCATACTTTGTCTCCCTATATGTTTTTATATGCCGATTTGAATCCAACGAAGAAGTTTGCTTTCATTGATACGGTGGAGAAAAATTATTTGGAAAAACATGTTTTAACCCACTTCAAAATATTCTTCCGGGAATCTTTCTTTTACGCTAATTCTATTTAATTATTCATACGAAACAATTCCACTTACAATAAATTCCTATCATAAGAATTACAAGAACTTTTTTTCTTTTCATTTGTAAAAATTAACTAGGACATAGTACATATACATATAGTACATACAGAAGAGAAGATTTGAGTGTTCATAATGAGTTGCACTGAATTGAAGTTACAAATGGTACATGCAAATATTGCTCGCGTAAAATTGTTTACGTGTGATACTGCCGATTAATCTTAGAAATTTAGCACGCGAGGTAACACTTAATGATTCATTATAACATTTTCTAAACGAATAACATGAAAAAACTTGACATTCTAGTCAAAATTACAGGTAATATAACAAAGTATTTTCTTTTTATGTTAAAAGTAATGTTTTACTAAGAAAATTGCAAAATAAAAATTTATTTATAACTTGTTAACTATAAATAGCTTCATAACCTTAAAAGAATTGTCTAGGGAATTCAAAACCTCCTGTGTAAAATGAAAGAAAAGCTATGCGATTGGTAGTTTTTGGAGATCACAATTCATTTGAGTAATCAAGACACAAAAGTTAATGGAAATTAGTAAGTGTAAAATTGTTAGAAATTAGTAAGATCATTAACTTTTTGACAATCGAGTTTTGAGGTTACGTTTACATGACATTATTTAAAGCCACATTATACACTGAATGATAAATTTTCGTTTTCTTATAATAAATATACTCTTTGTGTAAAAGTAGTTTTTTTTTAACAAAGAAAAAAAATTATTGTCAAAATCAAATTTGGCAGCACAAAAAACTTATAAATAGTTTTAAGATAACTGTGTAATATTCTAAATAGGAACGTCCTCTTAAACAGAGTGTATGTAGGTGAGTTTATCAGAGAATTTAATTTCAAACATTTTGCCCCGTTCGATCAAAGCCAAATTCGAATATCTGTTTCATGCACCGTTACGTGTTCGTGTTTTCCTTAGGAATGTAAATTTGGAACCAATGAGATTGAGTTCGACCGATAAACGTATACAGTGTATTCGTGGATAACGCCGTCCGAGAACATGTATCGTTAAAATGATTTAAAAAATCGAATAACAAACTGAAACAATTCGAAACTCGATACGTCCAGTAGGATGTGGTATCGTAAACGGTGATGATGAGAGAAGTGCTACTACAATGAATTTAAAAGCATCGTATGAAATGTGCACAATGAAGTTTAACATAGAAAAGAAAATAATTTATGCATGTTTATACAGTCTGGCGGAGGTGCGTAGGAGATAGGGAAATGCTTATTGCACGAATATAATCCACGATTAAGATCGGTTGAGGCTAACAGTTTGTTTTTCACTGTTTTCCTTGTATAAGAATAAACTTTTCTTAGGACCTTGATAATCTTGCATTTAAAAATAAAATAAAGTGAATCGCAAACGTGTATATGTATACGTTAAATAATTAATTTTTAATTCAAATGATCAAATAAATTGATTTTAAATAAATGAGTTTGAAATATTATTGCGAAGACAGTAGCTCTAGCAATTATTTTGTATCAAGTTGTATATTAATTAAACACGTGTTAAAAAAAAAAAAAAAAAATAGTATTCATTAAAACTATTAGTAGGAAAACGTAAAAAAAATACAAAATATAATGTCGTAAAAGCGAAGTCATAAAAAATAAATCATAAAAAAAGCAACGCAATCTTTTTAACATAGATAAAATCTGGTATTATTTTATCCCTGGCCTCTTTGAAATAAATTTTTAAGAATTTATTCTTACTTATTCAAACTTATTCGATCAAATTTAAATCCGGCAATTGCAGTGGTGTACATAATTGATATAGCACGTTATAATAAAAATTCAATAACTTGGATATTCAAAATTCGACGGACGCATTTAAACTTTTATGACTTGATTGTACAATACATATAGTGCTTATGGAAAGATTGAAGTGCGATAAATGTGAATGCAGTATCATTCGAAAATTTTAAAAACAAGCAAAACTAAGCAATAAAACAAATAAGCATGAATAATGATGTAAATAGTAATTTAGGAATTGTGAAAGTTCGAACAATTAAATTTGATAAAACAAAATTAATTTGTTGAATAGCGAAATAATTATGATTTTTTAGGATCTAATAGAGATAGAGAATGCACACAACATATTAAAAAATGAAAACTTTTTAGACATAATTGTTTCATAAAGATTTTCTTTTTTTTTCCTGAAATAATATTAAATAGTGCATAAGTAACTTAAATGTTTACAAATAATTTTTTATTTCCTATTATACCGAAGTTTCTCAAGTGAAAGGTTTGTCCCATGTTGGGAAAGAATCAGAGCTATATACACTATAATAATAAATTAGTTATTAACAATAATGTTATACCATAACAAAAGCATAAAATTTGTCTTGTATACACGTCTAGTTTTAATCTACAAGAAGTGTGTAACATTTTGTACAAACAACATGTTACAAACATATGTTGAAATTTGTTATTTTTTTAAGGATAATGTCTAAGAAACTGTTACACGTCTAAAAAAATTAATCATTTCTTTCGTAATGAAAGAAATTTTTCTTTAACAATCGTATAACTTTTATTAATAATTATTAAGATTCATCGAGAGAATTCTAATTTCCTACTTTACGTGAAATAATTAATCATTTTCGCGATATGTACATCCATGTAACATAACCAGGGCTCCTCAAGATTATCATAGGTCACGGTACGCTGATAATTTACACGGAATTTACTGAAACGTTATTCGATGCCCTGAGGCGTGACTCAATCGCGAGCAACTCTTTCGAACATCCGAACAAAGACGCGCGCGTGGACCATGACGTTACCGGTATTATGATTCGAATTAGTAGATTGTAAAGGGGTTACTAATAACCTGATGCACACATAACAAGCGTTCGAAACCCAGATATTCAAATCTACATAAAATATAATCCATATAATCTATATAAAAAGAAAAAACAAAAAAAAACCTTCTATGGGACCGTGTGACTTAAAAGTTACAAACTGATGTATTTATATTTTAAAAAATTAATTTTGTTTAGTTATCACTGCACATTAAATTTGATTATTGTATTATTGTAGCGACACCACGATCCATTTACAGTAATTATTAGTTTAAACATTTTCAAATCAAAGTGAAAAACTGAAAATCAATCGTAATTTTTTCTCCGATAAGTAGACAAAATTCGGGCTATAGAGGGTTAAAATAAAAAGAAGAAAAATAATCCATGTCGGTAACAAGATTATTTGGCGAGTAAATACGAAAGATTGCGATCTCACCTGACCGAGCCTGAGGTGACCAAAAATGGCATAGGTGTTGGACATGGACTCAATGGCGAACTGCTGACTGAACTACGAGTGCTGCTCAACACAGAGTGCGGACATTGTGGTGGACCGATATGTCCACCGATGGATCCGTTTCCATCTTTGCTCGAGGAATGTCCCTTCAGGCAGGGAATTTTTGACCAGCCACTAACATCCTTGCCCGACACACCTGCGAACAAATACGTTGATCAGTGGCACTATCGTAGGCGGTGGCAATCTCGGTGAATTACCGTTATGAAGTATAATTCAGATGGTCCAGATAGTTCAATTGTAGTACAGCGCTTTGGCATAGAAAATATCTTGAATGTACATGTATGTAAATTTCAGACATTTGATTAACTGATCTGTAACTTATCGATCGTTGCATTTGTAAATGTTTAATTTTAAAATTGTAGGTCTGGAAGATATTTCGTAATTGCATTTGTTAGTTTAAAACAGTTGCGCTAAGATGAAATAAAGATATCCAAAGTTGATTGATGGAAATATGTTTTATCCGAATATGGAAATTTTTGTTATTAATAAGTTGTGGTAGTAAATTGAAATTAAATTGAATAATTGAATACGTCACCGTATCAAGCTTAAATTTTTTCGAACGTCGTAAAAAATATATTACACAAATAAAATACGGTCTCTTATAATTGTAGTAATAAATATTAAAAAAAAAACATTTGTTTTACTTCATTGGAGATCAATTTTTATTTATACAAACTACATTAAATTTAAAGGCACAATTGATTTTTAAACAATGCGAGGGTTAGGGACGCTGACTCCCTTGCGAAGTTGAAAATCCTCGTGTAATTTTTGACTTCCCAAAAACTTAGCTACAATATTCTATTATTGACCCGAAACTTTGTTTTGTATGCTGTATGTGTTATTACCGTAATGTGTTCTTACAATAATATAGCTTATAAAAAATGCTATTAAGAAAATCATAAAGGGGAGAAAAAAAGGTATAGCCAGTAAGACATTTCATTCCATCTTTTTTTGATAGATGACATCGCTGTTATGATAACTATAATTTATGGCTTATTGTATGTCACGTGCCACGTGTCCTACCGTTCTTCCTTAGACCTCTCACTCGCCGCAACGCAAAATAAAGGAAAATTAAACGCAACCGATCCTGAAATTTTCAAGAAAAAAATCCTCGTATAACTGGACCCGTGTTGTTCAAGGATCAACTAACTGTACTGTGTTTCTTTCTATCAAAAGAACACTTTAACTTTTCTAAATTTCTAATGCACGGTTAAAATTATACGTTACATGTTGAGCAAATTTTATGTAACTTGCTCACGGCAGGCGGATGAAATTTTTGTCGTAGGATGCACATTGTGGTAAAATTTTATAATAAAACGCTTAAGTTGAATCACATACGAGGTACCTCGTCTCCGGTTGAACTCTATTGTCATACTTTATACATAAGTATGGGCATCCTTACTGGAGGATCACTGATGATCCTCACAGCACGGCGCAGCGTAGGAATGTGTTTGGTCGATAATATCGTGTTCCTATTTCAAACAATATTATAATTTTCAATTTCTGGATGAAACAAGCTACGCGCTTAATTCGATGCAGGAATCAAGAAGTTGACGATTCCTTTTCAAGTTTGAGTTTACAACAGAAAACAATTTTCCTTGTTTCGACACGATAGATTGTAATATGAGTACGTAACATGTATGTCGTTAATCCCCCTTTTGTTATCATAAAACCTTACGTTAACTGTATAACAGTTATTATTTATATTGCGTACCTTTCTCACAAATGTAATAAAAAATTGATTTGCGTTTCTGAAACATGTATAAAAATAAATAAAATAAAAAATAAAAAAGTACACGAGTAAAAGAACACGGTCACAGGCTACTAAAAGAACATTAGGCTACATAGATCCAAGCACAACAGAAGGGTTAATATTATTATCATAATATTAACAATATTGATTATTTTACAAATATTACTGTTGAGACATCGTGGATAAATCTTCAGATCGAACCGAATCTAGCGTTGGATCAGGGATCACGCTGTACACGAGTCCTCGCGGTTGAACCAGATGTTGAGTTGTTCGACCAGCACTGAAGTCATAGAAACGTGTTGACAAAGAGAGTATCGCAAGAAGCACGGACAGAAGCGGTCGCATCGTGGTTATTGACTTCCGATTTCATACTCTAATTACATTCATAGATGTATTGTATATAATGTAAATAATTTTTTTTCGGTTCGTGTCCACTTTATTAATAAGAAAACATGAATACGACCAAAAGTGGAATTTCGAGTAGATCAAGACGTAACATTACAAACATTTAATTTAAGTGCTTTTTGGTGATATTTACATCATCGGTTACCGATAAAATCAAAGTTGCAAATTCTCATTAGTTTGTGTTACAAATGATTACTCTTATATGTTCTACTTATGCGCTCTGTACAATTCCTGTCAGTGCAGTGCCTATAAATTATTCATAAAAAGTATCACGACACGACTATCACGTGCTAGTTTTACAATATTCTGTTCTCTGTTATGCGGAATGTTTGCCAATAAAATATTTTGCCGGCATGTTGCAAATTTTCTTAATGTTGGAAGCGAAGGCTAAGAACGAGGGACTTTGACCACAGAAGTCTTTGGCCATAATTGCATTCTTTCTTTCTGGCATTTTCAGCCGAAAATCGCTGAAAAAGTCATAATTATTTCAATGCAACAAAATTATCGTTTCATTTCATTTGCATCAGATTCTGTATTTGGCAAACTAATACGAGCAACTTTCCTTTGCTAAAAACATCTTTGCTGAACTTTTAGTTGAGCAGAACGATTTATTCGTTTTTACAATAAAAACACGTTTTTTTATTCTTGTTTTCGTTTTATAATTGTTTTAATAATGCAGAGACAAAATGACGTTACTTTTCTTTTTAATTATTAAATTATTTAATTTTGATGAATTTTGCAGAAAATAATATTATTAAAGTTGTATAAATAGTAAAACTAAATTAAAGAAATATTTAAATAAGAACAAGATTTGTACGTGTAAGTAATACAATTTTTTAGATCCTCAATATAGATACATATTAAAATAAAATGTCGGTTTATATGTATGTTTCCTATTATCTACCTTTTAAACTCTTTGACTAATTTAGACCAAATTTTGTGTAGTTATTTTTTAGGATCCCGTGGAAAATATATGCTATCATGAAGTCTGGACACACCTTCCTCTCCTGATCCCATAATACTTCGAAATGATTTAAGTTTTGTGCACTATTACGCTCTTTCAACTGTTTTTTTGTTACGTAAGAGCAGAATAAGATCTAATTATTCGATTTATTATGTTTTCTGGAGTGAAAAACTACTATCGATAAATATCTTCTAGCCTTTCTCGAAAGAAAAAAATCGAATGTCACTAGATTTGGTAAACGTGCTGATTCTGGTGTTCATCTATTTCATCTGATCCATTTATTAACATAAACATTAAGTTTATATACCACAATTTTAACTTAACGCTATTTTGAAGTTTGATCATTTTTTTGGGTGTTCAAGATTATCTGAAGGTTTTCATTTAGGCGCGCTCAAATGTATTCTTTTTCATCCACTACAAGATGCAATAACAAAAAAAAAAATATCTGTTTCCCAAATGAAAAATTACCAACGATCTTGAGGAAATACAAAAGAAAATTGTTTTTTAGGGTATTCCTTTATTGAAACCATTCAAATTGTACCACGAACATTTTTCATATCATTAAAAACAAAAGACATATTTAGATGGACTCCTTTACCCGAGACACTCTGTATACTAATATAAAAGTATAATTAATATTGCATAAATACATACTTTGGAATATTTTGAGATATTAATCTAGCGCGCTTTTCGATCAAAGAAGTAAGGTTTGAACAGAAGTCTCGTCTTATACTCACTTTCTGTATTGTACTTCTAAGGAGAATGATTTAAAATTAGTTATATTCAGTTAATGTTAAATATATATGTAGTTGTATGTGATATATGGTTCTACTATTATTTAATTCACTGTTTACCTAGAATCACGAGCTTCTACAGAACTAAATACAGACATTCTGTTTTACACATCTAGACGAATTCGTTTTAATATGTTATTGTTTAATTTTCATATTTCTACAAATCTTGATATTTTAGATTTAAAAAGCCAAAGAAACGCTAGGTAGTTTAAGCTAGTTAATAATAAAAGATCATAGTATTTTTTTTTTTTT
>SMSQ01000960.1:0-21707 GCA_019453375.1 Ctenoplectra terminalis
CGGCAAGTACGCTTCAAAATTTGTTAAATTAAATGCAAAATCGTATCTTTTATATTATTCGGCATATCGGTAATTATAGTGATTAGTAAACGTTGTATTATTGCTTTGTTAATGAAATAAAATTATTATTCGTTGAAGTGCATTATAATTATGACGCTGTTGAAAACCACATTTATCGTATTATTTTAAATAACCAAGTTACGCACGAAATTTTTTTTTTTAAATCGTCATTTTTGTTAATATTTTGATAAATTAGATCGATTCCACTCATCAGAAATATGTGGAAAACGGTGAAACTGGAAAAATTTGAGATGCGTTATAATTATGACGAGCAGTGTATGTAATTCAACTAAATAGAATAAAGAGTACAATTTAATAATTTTATTCTCGTACGTGTCTGTCATGTTTAAGTATAGAACTAGGGAATACGTTTGTACCGAGTGAATAAAAAATTCCCTCTGGTAATCGTTAATTCCCTTGCACAAAAATAGTGATTAAAGTTTGTGATTATGAAATATGAAAAGCGTGAAATACTGAATGTGATACGATCTAGTAAATTTGATAATCTACTCTTTATAACTCGGGAACAAAATTTTCATTGCATTTAATTGAAAATTAATTTCAATATAAATAAATTTTTAGATCCGTTTTTTAATCCTCAACAATTGTGATTAAATTTATTAATTAATATATACAAATTATGGTTAACCGTTCCATCGTACTTTGCAATTTTTAGCAGGAACATGCTTGTACATTTTTAGTAAAATTAGTCAACGTTGCGCCAGAATTAAGTATGTCAAAATAAACTAAGAACTAAAGCCTTTCTTCTGGCACATTCGTTACTAATACTTAACAAATTGTTAAACACGCTGAATTACAAATGAGAGAACCAAACACGATGCTCGTCATGGTGTACCAAACGTGTCGTATCTCTTTACGTTTTTTCCTTTTGGTTTTCCCTCGATGTTTCTTTCTACGTGAAATTTATCTTACTTCATTTGCAATTTTTTTTTTGAATTAATCGCTTCAGAACTTTTTTAGTTTCGTTTCGTTTCGTTGCGTTTTCTCTTTTCCTGTCCACATTTTCCTTTCTCGCCGACGTAACTTGCTCTCGTTGTTGTTCTCATTTCTTTTCTTCTTTATTTTTCTCCCCACTCAAAGCTGCTTCTTTTAATATCGTTTCGGTACAGTGTATCCACTCCCTTTACTACTTTTTTCCCACTTACGTTTTAGGATTCATTTTTACGTATCTTTCAAATAATTCCTTATCTTTCCTTGAGATCGCTCTGTAATTTTCCTTCCTTCGCCTTTGCCCTGATTTTCTTCTATTCACAGTATTATTCGACTTCTTTCCGCGAAAGTTCTTTCATCCCCCTTCCCATTGGCAGGCTTCCTTTTACCGTTGTTCGATAACTTTGTTGGCTTTCCAATCTGTTTGCTGAATCCCTCCTCCTACTGCTTTTTTTTTCGTTTTCCATATCGCTTTGTAATTCCTACGAGTATATTATCCCTCGATTTTCTTCTGTTTCAAAATTGACGGTTAACGCAACACGTACTAGCACAAAAGAACAGATATTTTAATAAAATCAAAAGTTCTATTTTTGAATGAAATATGAAAGAATAAATACATACAGCATTGTTATTAATGTAACAACATCGTAAAAAAAAATAATTAAGTCGTAATTATTTCGAAGAAAATTACGTTTGCAAGGTTTTTAGCGGAGTGTACGTTTCGATGCTTACTTTTCTATTGCTACTTAACTCCCTCTGAAACTGAGTTTTACGAACACAGAAATATTTTGAAATTTGAATAATCTAAAAAACAAAAATCATATTGTTTTACATTAAATACTTTACACCGATAAGATATGTTATCTTATCATATTTTTCGTTGTCTATATAATATACATTTTTGTTATATTAACAATTATATCCAGAAGATATATTTTATAGCTTTCTTGTGTACATTAACAGTTTTTAATTCATATAAATAAAGATTCTGTATTTTTACCTGATTTTTAATATATGTTTCGTTGTACTCCACCATTTGAGCAAAGCAGATATTCTTAATAGTCTAAAGCTTACTTAAGCCTCTTAGTAAAGTCTCATGCTTTTTTTGCCGTCCGTTTCTGTGGCTTTTTTTCTTATAGATTATATTAACAAAGATTCGTTAAAAATCATTATATTCCACAAAAAATATTTTTAAAAATGTGCTTTATTCAACGTGTAGCAGCACCACATACATAATATATAAAAATATATTAATTTCTTTAAATTAAAATTATTGGTTATAAAAAGTTGAATAATTTTCCTATTAAAAAAAATTGTTTTATCTAGATTTGTTCTGGAGTTATTTAAATTAATAACTTTATATCATTCAACTTCGAGGGTTAATCTCACCCCCTAAATATGTTTTTTCTACTATAAAAGAAAAATATGTGTCTGGTGTTTTATTTATTTTCTAACTACGTACAAAATTTCATGAAAATCGGCAAGTTTTAGTTGGATAATGTTCTTTGTTAGTGCTGAATTCAAAAAAACAATAGAATTACAATAAGAACGTACCGAAGAAATTTTTAATAAAAATGACTATATTCATTAATCTTAACGAAAATAAGAACCGGATTTCGTTGCAATAAAATAAGTATAGTATTACAATTATAAAAACATATAAATCAGCGTACATTTTATGTAAGATAAAATAGCCAACGCATCGTTCCAAAATTTGATAAAGAATCCAATATACGAACCACCATTATATAATAATTCGTTTTAACAGATTCACCCAAGGATAACCATCTCTTTCCCAAATATACTGCTTACATTACACACATATACGTTGCAAACATAATTATCGACTCATTAAATTTGCTTCCAACGTTCTCTCCTAATAGCAGCTAAAACCACGTTCAATCACAAGCACACGCTTGTTTTTGCAGTAACTCGGCGCTTAATGAGTGCAGTTACCAGGCACACATATATATATATGTATGTATATCTAGTAGATTTCATCGCGTCAGAAGCGTCTCAAGTAACCCTTTCTTTCTCTCTGGTTTCCCTTGTCCATTTGCCGCTTCTCGGCTCCTTAGTTCTATCATTTTCCAGCACTCATGGGCTTTTTGCCGTCTAGCGTGCGTCACATTAAGTGGAATAGGGGTAGAAACACAATGGGCGGAGTAAGGACGAAGAGAGAGGCCGAGCTTGACACACTTTTGTCGGCTGAATTTCGCGGATAAGACGCGCCAGGTATCCTCTGGGAGTCTTTTGTCACTGATAGACGGCGAAGTGCGCGTCGAATTCTGAGCTCTTTGTCACGGAAAGCAACGCGCCAGTTAAAATGAATGTGGCTACGGCTCTATACCTTTTTCCCTTTCATCGCTCTTACATCCTATCCATCCTCAATTTTTCGCCGGTAATCTGTTTCCAATGGAAAAAGATACTTTACCATTGAATGCGTAATAACGTTTGCCCGCGCGACTTCTAGTTACTTTTACCACTTTTTGGTCTATTTAGTTTTGCTTATTATTCGTTCAAAAATACTGTTATCAATTTTTGTATTCGAAACGCGGTCGGTAATTCTCAAAGTTGTTACACTTTGCAGTTTTATCATACATACGTTTTACTACAGAATATCAATGATAAAAAATTAGAGAATAGCGAGAGCAACGATAGTTATTTTTACATTCTAATAATTTTTTTTAGGCACATGTTATGATAAACTATGCTCCGTGATGCGTACGGTGCATTCGACGTATACAAATTACTCCACGCATGTGATACAGTAGGTTACTACTTGTATATTAGTTTACTGGTAAATTCATAGCAATGAATCGCGTTGAAATTATGATGAATTTGGTACACGAAGAAAACGATTTTATTTTACTGGTGTACAAGCGTTGCTCTGGTTGTTGATTGAGGCGGAACTGTTTTCGTGGATAGTCGACGCGTAGTTTTTTATAACAATAGTTCGGAAACGTGTAATTTTTTAAGAATTTTTATTGGTTGATGGTGCGTTTTATATAACAGGACGCGAACAGTGAAGGTAGAGGTAAAATTTTGAGTTTTCGTTTCAAACGACCGATTTTTGAAATGTGTCACACACGTAGAACTCAAAATTTATTAATTTTTTTTTAATTACAATACAATTAACTTAGTACTAATTCCAGCAATTTACGCAATATTATAATTAAAATATAGACCAAGGAAACGAAGGCGAAGAGCAAGTATCGCGGCTTAAAAGGCTTGAGGGCTATAAAAGCATCTCTTTATTCGGCGGGTCCCTTTTTATATCCTCGGTGCCCACTACTCCCGTTTCGTTTCTACCTCAAATTATTTTTCACGCAATTCGTATATTCGTATTATAATATATTGTGACATCTTGCAACGGGTGACAAGTGTCGTTTCGAGATATAATAACGGGAACTGGCTAGTGTATGCAACGGAACATGCCGTCTCTCTTAAACGATTTCGTTGAATAATTATGACAAAAAATGTCGCGTGTTAAAACCTATCGGATGATAACGAAAATGTTTGTTATAAATGGCTTATTCTATTTTAGGCGAAGGTACATTGCGGTGCATAACTATAGCACCATTACAATGTTCGAGAGTTTTTGAAATTTAATTAACGATTTCTAATTTTGAATAGTATCACCCGAAAGTGATGATAAAACAGCGAACATAACATTTATTTAAACTAGAATATAACGATAACAAATATTTTACTGGTGCACAATTATAGCACCAATGAAATTATGACATAAAAACAATATTAAATTACAATGAAATGATTAAATTATTATTTCAACAAATAGAATAGAAAGTTTTAATAATAAATGAGACCTCCTTTCTTCTTTATTAATTGGGAAATGCAACTGAACATTTTATCATTAATGTCCCCCTACCGAGATTACGTTTAGAAAAATATTTTGGTTCCTTTCGTAAGTCCTTCCAGTAAGAATTAAACCCATCTGGGTCATTGAGATTTAAATTTTTTTCGTCAAAAAGTACTACCTAATGAAGAACGTTAAATGAGAAACAATAATATAATATCTCTTAACTTATTAATCTTTAAGACTAACTCACATGATTTTTATTTTTATTCATTTTTCCGCTTGCGTATTCCATTCTCGTTATTTTGTAGCGTTTAGAAAGGACGAGTACTGACATTAGTTTTTGTCTGGCAATGTTTGGATTTCGTTTAAGATACGCTGAACGGTTCAACGTGACACATCGAGTTCAGATTCCTCTGCAATTTCTCGACAACTTTTCAAACTATTGCTCTAAATTTTAACAATCTGCCTCTCGGTATGTAGGAATAGTTTCTTCTTAGGCCCTCCTTTTTTATTTTTACCATATTTCGACGGACCACGTAAAAAATTCGATATAACATTATGGGATCGTCCAAGCTTACGGACAGTTTCTCTAATTCCCATTTCATACTCGTTTTATGCTAAAATTGCACCTTGCTCTTTCTCGGAAAGGTATTTGCTATGTAATATTATATAAATTAATTAGAAAAATCTGAATTAAATCAAAATTTTATGACAAACACACTTGAAGTGTAATTAATATGAAGACTTCATCTTGACATACACGAAAACCACTTCAGTATGTTTCCTCTGAACTTCATTACAGGTAGCCATCCTACAGCACGGTTTCGCTATAACACAATTCATAAATTGCAGGAACCCTCCTACAACACGGCATCCTATAACATGGTTTCGCTCTAACACGATAAGAAAATTGCAAAAACCTTTGTACAACACTGTACTTCTACAGCCACGGCGAGGCTTGCCGTCTTAAAGATACAGTTTTGCGGAAAGTATTTCTTTTCATCTCCGTGGCCTGAAAACAAAAGTGTCTCACGCTTGTACATACATTTATATTTTTAATAAAAAGTAAGTTATTTATATAGAATTAAACAAAATATTTGTTTTTAATAAGTTTTCGGAACGTAACCCCCCTTTTTATACTGTGTCTCATACAACACGGTTTCACACAACACGGCATTTTCTAGGAACCAATCTACCGTGTTATAGGTGGGTTACTTGTATTTATATTACTTTTTCACATTATGCATCATTTTTATCACAAAAAATCTTAAAAATACCAGTGGTGCTATAGTTTCGCACCGCAACGTATATAATAGTTGGGAATACCACTTAACGCTAATTAATCTATGAAATGCGCTATTTGCAACTTGATATAATGGAAATCGGATTTATGTATAAACCAAAGGAATGACATAGTTATTTACACGAAGTATCGTAATTACTATTACGCCCGCAGAAACGGCTGCAACCATCTTCTATTCTCGGAAGACATAATTGAAAAAAAACTAAATATGGATAGCCTAGCATTTCCATAAACAGTGCAACGCGGACCACCCAGAAGATCCAGTGTCGCAAAGCAAGAATGAACCGGCCGTAGCACTCGAAAAGCCACAGATCTCTGAGACTTTGGGCCCTCAAGGGTTTCAGCTATCAAAGTGTTGTAGCTACTTGCTTCGTGTCTCGTGCATGTTCTTACGATGTGAAAGCAACGTAATGCAATGGAGTATGATTAGCCGATTTGTGGTGGATGTTGCTTGAACGGAAGTTTTACTACATATGTCTTCATTGTGGAGTCGCGGCTTGTATTGTGTTAATAGTTAATAGCACTGGCGTGCATGTTCTTCCGATGATAAGAATTTACCGCACGGCGTTTCTTCTGTTTCCCAAAATTGCGTTAATTGGACGTGCAAGACTTTTTGTAAGCTGTTGATACGTGGTAATTTGCCTGAGATGGTAGCTAGGCAACTGTCTACGATAAAAATCTGTCTTACGCATAATAGTTTAACACTAGAACTACCGACGATTAAAATAGATTTATTTGTAGCAAAGAAATCAAGATGATAAATATTTGAAAAAATTCTTATAATAAGGGTAATAATTCTTTCTGCATATTTTTTGCAAAAAATTATATAATATCTCTAAAAATGCACCACTGTAAATTTATAAAATTTCTATGAGAAATTACGAACAAGTCATTTTGACTGGTACCGTAGTTCTAGTGTTAAAGAACATTTCTTTATTAAATTAATTATTATTTAAAGGATTATTAAAACCTGAGTCGGGTAAAGGAGAATGTTTCGCGACACGTTAAATGTGTTTTTCGGCATGGATTTTGAAGATATAATAACGTCAGTTATTTGCGGTAAAATTAAAAATGTTAGCCCTGCCATGAATTCGTTGATGCGTGATTTTGTGTTCGTCTTAACCGCAGCGTTAATCTGTGTTGCCATTTAGTTAATGCCCGCGATCGGTCTGTTTCGTTATGTCGGTTTTGATGCTGTAGAAGCCGAGGAAAAAATGAGGTAACACCAGCGGAATTCGAACTCGGGACTATACGTTCGCACCCACGATAGCCTTACTAATTCCTTCTTCTTATTGCTCCTTCTTGTTGGGTATGAAGGCCCCGATACTACAGTATCGTACGTTTCATTACAAAATGTGATTGCAAACCGAAATCTAATAGAACTCTACAGGACTGATATTGCCCATATCGATCTTTGATGTTTGCAACAGCGGTTGATAATAGAGCTTTGGGGGTAGTATTAATGTTTAGGGCCATCGCGTCAGCTTGAATTGTTTGCTCAGCGTCTATCGATGCTCTGTGTAATAATGAATAGTGTTTTCCATTAGATTGCTTAGGACGCAGACAGTTGTTACACAGATCTTCGTTCTTGACGAGTTCATACCGCTGATTAATTTCAGCCTTTATCAATGTAGGCTAATAACTTTATCCAGTTATACATTAATTTAATGCATAAAAAATACGAAAAACATGAAATTACTAAATGACAACGATCAAATGAAAATATAATCGCTCTTCAACATTTTTTATACGCTGTCTTTTCTCGTTCCTCTGATCGCACGTTTCGCTCGAGACGCAACTTCTCGATCGATACCCTCAGACACACTCTCGTACACGCGTTACACACGTTCGCTCGAGACGCAGCCTCGAACTATGCGAGCCATCCACTTCGCATTAATTTCGGACATTGATAGGTGTGGTGTGGACCGTGGCAGATGTAACGCGCTGCTTTAGTAATTAGATGCGCGAATGTAGAAAGAATGTTTTCTGTTCCTCATTTGCGCGGTTGCGATTTCTCAGATCTGCCAAACGGCGCAGTTTCCAAAACTTTTCGCCGCTCCTGCAGGAATTTTAGTAATTCGTCTATGGATAGGAAGGAATTTCTCTGGGATCTTTCCTTCCAGCGCGAAAATGTTTGAATCTCTAGTTTTGACGTAATCGCGTAAGTTGGAAATGCTTTCAGAAATGGCTGTTTTAAGGCTTTTAAAACATTATAATACTTGTTCGCGGTGTTTAACAGCTCTCCTAAGGACATAGCATTAGCCCTTACACGGACAAATAGTTCGAAAAAGAGTTTCATCCGGTAGTTAATTACGGCAGTTTGGTCATTGTAGAGTTTTTCATGAAGGCTCTATGCGACGGAATAGTTCGCAGCCGTAATATCTAGCGATTTAATCTTTTCCGTGGCCTTTCCTGTAAGATCTTAACACTTTACCAACCGGGAGCCTATTAAACGGTTTTTTGCAACCAACGCTCATCGACTGGGAGCCTATTAATCGGATTTTTACAGCCAACGTTTATCTACCGCTTGCTGCTTAATACTAACATTATGAAAATTAAAAATTTTATTAAATTGAATTACCCTATAATAAGAGAAACGATATACCAAGCAATCTCACGAATTTCGATTTAAAAATAAAGTTGCAAGAATAAGCGCTTATATTTCCGCATGATAGTCAAAACCGAGCCGGTGTTAGCGATGTATCCGCGCTCGAATGAACCGGTCGGTAAAGTGTTAAATATATCAGTTTTTATGAATCGCGAAGGTACGGATTTTCATGTATAGCGGATCGAAAGACGTCGCAAAATCTAGGCCATGCTTCGTACGAGCCACTGAACNTGAATCTCTAGTTTTGACGTAATCGCGTAAGTTGGAAATGCTTTCAGAAATGGCTGTTTTAAGGCTTTTAAAACATTATAATACTTGTTCGCGGTGTTTAACAGCTCTCCTAAGGACATAGCATTAGCCCTTACACGGACAAATAGTTCGAAAAAGAGTTTCATCCGGTAGTTAATTACGGCAGTTTGGTCATTGTAGAGTTTTTCATGAAGGCTCTATGCGACGGAATAGTTCGCAGCCGTAATATCTAGCGATTTAATCTTTTCCGTGGCCTTTCCTGTAAGATCTTAACACTTTACCAACCGGGAGCCTATTAAACGGTTTTTTGCAACCAACGCTCATCGACTGGGAGCCTATTAATCGGATTTTTACAGCCAACGTTTATCTACCGCTTGCTGCTTAATACTAACATTATGAAAATTAAAAATTTTATTAAATTGAATTACCCTATAATAAGAGAAACGATATACCAAGCAATCTCACGAATTTCGATTTAAAAATAAAGTTGCAAGGATAAGCGCTTATATTTCCGCATGATAGTCAAAACCGAGCCGGTGTTAGCGATGTATCCGCGCTCGAATGAACCGGTCGGTAAAGTGTTAAATATATCAGTTTTTATGAATCGCGAAGGTACGGATTTTCATGTATAGCGGATCGAAAGACGTCGCAAAATCTAGGCCATGCTTCGTACGAGCCACTGAACTTGGGCAGATCCATCGTCGGTACTTTGACGTATGTTTCCGAGTTTACGATTAATGGAGAATTATTTAAATAATTTTCATTCAATGTAGACTTTGTATGGATTGACTCGAGTTATGTAACATATATTGAGCCTGTCTGTACGTTTCGTGATACGTTTGCTCGAATTCAAGACGGTGAGCAAGACGTGATTCGAATTCCTCGTCGGATGCAATCTCTTTTAACGCGTCTTGAGATGTCTGAAATGATTTGAAAATACGTGGTTGTAAAACTTTTACGTTTCTTTGCTCCCCTTCATCGCACGAATTCAACAATTTTTCGGAAATAGTAAGTCAAGATTTAATAATCACGCGTTTGCGGATTAGCTCGCGTTCGCGTTTGGCGATTTCCGCTGAAGCCATTGTTCAATGTGGAAAAGCTATGGATACGAGATACGGAAAATGGAAAACTAAGAATGGCGATTACGACAAGAGTAGAAACTTTTGCTTGTAGAAACAGCTGATGATGCGGCTCTGCTGGATCGTGGCGTTGAGACTCGCGTGGTGCTGGACCGCGCGGTGTTTGGATTTCTCCCACGGTGCCATTGAAGTCCTTAGGATTCTCGAATCCCTTTGTGTGGTCGAGAGTGACGTGGCGGAGGTATCTCTAGTGTTACTCCGCACCGTTGATTTCGTCGGAGAATGCTGCGCTCAATGCGCGCTGTCTTCTCAAGAATCCCTGGAGGTTGTTGTAGCAGATATAGCGCTCTTGCGCTACTGTATCTACCAGATGAAGGATGTAGACTCCTCCTGAATACTAGTGAAGCACATGTAGCACTTTTGTGCTACCGAATCTGCAAGACGAAGAATGTAGCACTCCGACGCTACTTCGATGAAAAGAATATTGCTGTTCCTTCGTAGCCGACTTCTTTTCCAAGTAACGTGGTATGCGGATGAAGTTTTCCAGCGTTTGATCCGGCTCGAAGGAACAAAAAATGTTGCGCGATGCACAAGGTTCGGTCGTGGCACTGTATACCAATTGCTCCACGCATCTAATGCACGCGTATGATTTTTATAAAATTAATTTCTTTTGTAAAAAAACATTGTATGGATCGAAAGTACATCTAAGAAGCTAATATGCTCGGTCCGGCCTTGCAGTCGAACGGCCAACCGTCATAAACTCATAAACCCGGACCTACCATAAAAGCCATAACAAATTTCTCAGCCTGGTTCACTTTCTTCTTCCATCGCCGATCCCTGCTACCAATTACAGTTCTTCATTTTCGATTCCTTCCTACCCTTTCCCTTTCAACTTCCACCAATCGCGACAGAACACAAAGATATTTTAGGACATAATATGGCATACAAAGATCAGATACAGACCGATATTACAAGAGATACAAACCTACATTAGAAGAGATACAAATCGACGTTAGAAGAAACAAAACACAAACGAAACGATATCGCAAGAAGAATCCAAGAGACAAATCACCACACCGCAACAAGAATCAAGAAGAAACACGTCACATCGTACAACTCAGAAACTAGACGTCACTTATATTTCTAAATTAAATGTTACATGTAGGAGTTCGGTGAATCCTCTACTCACTAATCCAGATGATCTAAAAGAAACCACCCTTCCGGTATTAGCTTATCAAGAGCGCAACGATACGATTCGCAACACCGAACAACTGCTTCGCACCGCGAGTCGAATATCGTACATGCTCATACTTACAACTAGTAACGAGTCCAATCCCCTCCATTAGCGATTATAGCTTTGCAACGTTTCTACATGCTTTCGACCAATTTCTTAGCGTACGAAACAGACAGCGACTTCTATATCTTTCTAATTCTATGCACCAGTGCTTTCAACGTTGAACTATGCGTTCCACGAAACTTTTGTTTCATAATAGCTTCACAATTTTCGATGCGATTTGCATCGGGAGACTGGAATGCTCAAGGAAACACCGTGATGTCATTTCTCACCTTTCATTGTGTTTTGGATCATTGTCTTTCTTGAAGAAGCCATCTATCGTCACTTTTCTTAAACCATTGTTTCACTGATATCAATAACTGCCTTTTATACAGTTTTATCATTGTTTGTACGTTTAAATTGCCTGTAAAGACGCACAGAGTTCCGAAACTCCGTGTGTTGAAGCAATTCCAAACATGGACCTTCAATGGATGTCTTACAGTTGTTTGAATCACTGGATTGCCATGAATAGACCAGATGTGTCTAATAGAAAACCAAGCACAAAAGAAGGATTCATCACTGAAAACGACATCGGTTCAATCGTGATCAACATTTTCATGTGTCCACGCCAGCCGATTTTCGATATGCTTCCTTGAAAGCCGAAGTTTTGATAGTGTACTGTGCCATGCGACGTTATTTTCTTTCAATCGACGTCTTAGTATCATTATCTCGATTTATATACAGGGTGTCCCAAAAAATTTGTAAGTCCCTTTAAGGGGTGATTCCTGGGATAATTCTAAGCAACTTTTTCCTTTGTAAAAATGTCAAATTCGGCTTTGTTAACGAGTTATTAATGCAAAACACTGACCTGAGATAATTCTCAGGAATCACCCCTTAAAGGAACTTACAGGCCTTTTAAGAAACAACCTTGACCCTTATTACTAATTACAAGAGCGATATGCCAATAATTACGGAAGACACAAAAGTATTCGAACAGTACTTTGAGATAATCCGTTTCTCTTGCAGTTGATCTTGAGTGACCTTGAATGACCTTGAATGACCTTAATAATAGGTCATTGTATTCGTTTTGAAACACCCTATCAGAATATAAGTACAAAACCATACTATTTCGTTTAAAGAAACAGAGTTGATTTTCATATTTCCTTAACACCTTCATCTATCAAAAAACTAGTAACATTAGACTATGAGCCCCTCGATACCAAATAAGTTTGGTCTCGGACATTTTCTTCTATCTCTAAAAACAAGCGAGTTATTCAGGTGACCTGTTTTAAATGCCTCACCCTGTATAAATATTTTTTCTAGTTAAAACTGCTTGACCTTTACGTAGCGAAAGGTGCGGGTTTTTTTTTAAAGTTGAAAAATAACCTTATCTTCGTGGGTCGTAGATGTTCGCTTTAAACCGGGATGAGAAAGACCATTAATACATTTTGTAATTTTATAACACTGCGCCCAATTATTAACGAATTCTTCCAATTTATGTAGAAATTTAGCCGTACTTCTAAACTTATTTTTGGTCCGTTTGGGTGTAAACAGAAGAAGATTGCTTCAAACCTTTTTACGTACACGGAACTCATCTTAAAAACATGTACACTTTTATCGACACGAATGAATCTAAAAGGCTCTTGATAAATGTGTATTGAATTCCCACTTCATCGTGTTCACGATTTTTTGTTACAGATTGTAGTAGTTTGCTATATTAGTTCACTGGTAAATTCATACCAATGAATCGCGTTGAAATTATGGTGAATCTGCGAAGATTTGACGAAGAAANCCTGTATAAATATTTTTTCTAGCTAAAACTGCTTGACCTTTACGTAGCGAAAGGTGCGGGTTTTTTTTTAAAGTTGAAAAATAACCTTATCTTCGTGGGTCGTAGATGTTCGCTTTAAACCGGGATGAGAAAGACCATTAATACATTTTGTAATTTTATAACACTGCGCCCAATTATTAACGAATTCTTCCAATTTATGTAGAAATTTAGCCGTACTTCTAAACTTATTTTTGGTCCGTTTGGGTGTAAACAGAAGAAGATTGCTTCAAACCTTTTTACGTACACGGAACTCATCTTAAAAACATGTACACTTTTATCGACACGAATGAATCTAAAAGGCTCTTGATAAATGTGTATTGAATTCCCACTTCATCGTGTTCACGATTTTTTGTTACAGATTGTAGTAGTTTGCTATATTAGTTCACTGGTAAATTCATACCAATGAATCGCGTTGAAATTATGGTGAATCTGCGAAGATTTGACGAAGAAAATGATTTTATTTTAGTGATATACAACTGTTGCGCTGATCACTGGTTGAGACGGATCTGTTTTCGTGGATAGTCCGCGCGTAGTTTTTTATAACAATAGTTCGGAAACGTGCATTTTTTTAAGAATTTTTATTGGTTGATGATGTCGGATTGATAACAGGGCGCGAACAGCGAAAAAAGGGGCAAGAATCTAAATTTTTGAAAAAAAATGACGTTGCCGAACCATTCGAGTCTGTTAAACGACTGATTTTTTCAACTATCGTTTCGAAATATAATAACGAGAATTGGTTGATTTATGCAACGCAACAAACTAAATATGCAAATATTTTAATTCACTGATAAGTGGAAGCAATAATTGTTGTACAAAAAATTCAAGTTATCGATGATGAAGTTAGTTTTTTTAAAAAATAATAAATAGTTAGTCCAAACCTAACTTCAATTTGTGTTAGATATTTGGAAATTGATATGAAAGTGACAAATACATGTTTTTTTGACATGTCGGGCCCACCGAATTCTAGGCATTGTATAAATCTTTCTGAATCCTTCAAAACTTTTATCAAAACATTTCCCTTTCCGTGCTTCTGAAACACTGTATATCTTCATCCTCTTACTAAACTTTGTACCATAAAAAAAAGTTATTACCAAAGGTGATAAAAATGTATTATATATGTTACAGCTTTTTGTTAACGCGCAAAAATTATTTACCATTATCATTAACTACTCGAAAAGCACTTCGTGTAACTTTTTCTGTATAGATACGTTTCTTACTTCTAACATTNGACAAATACATGTTTTTTTGACATGTCGGGCCCACCGAATTCTAGGCATTGTATAAATCTTTCTGAATCCTTCAAAACTTTTATCAAAACATTTCCCTTTCCGTGCTTCTGAAACACTGTATATCTTCATCCTCTTACTAAACTTTGTACCATAAAAAAAAGTTATTACCAAAGGTGATAAAAATGTATTATATATGTTACAGCTTTTTGTTAACGCGCAAAAATTATTTACCATTATCATTAACTACTCGAAAAGCACTTCGTGTAACTTTTTCTGTATAGATACGTTTCTTACTTCTAACATTTAATATATTTATAGTCTTAAGAATAATAAATACTAACACTAACAATAACAGGATCTGTGATATTGTTAAATTTCCAGGTAATCGGTGGTACATTACAGGAATTAAATAAAATTAAAAAATCATTTCCTTAACTTTAATCGTTTCAAATAGTTTCCAACAAGAAAAATAATATTGTTTAACGACTTAAAAGTTTGAAACTCAAGTATCTTCTTTACTCATACGTCCACCCCTATACTGTTAGGTACAAACAAGTTAAAGTTTTTAATTCTTTAAACATGCAGCTTTCTTCTTAAAAAATAACAAAAAAAAAAATGTTACCCCTAATTTTAAACTATACCTAAAATCATTTGTCATAAATTAACTTATAAGTAGTCCCAACGCTTCGAACTATTTCGTATACCGGTACAAAGCTGTTTCTCTCGCATCTGGTATCTCATTTTGTACACTTTAAACAACGCAGGTAGATAGAGATTGAAGCGTAGGCGGATAAGTGGGTGGCCGTGTAGTGGCTTTGACATAACAGGCTTGCGGGAAATATATCGAAGCGCGGACTATGCATACGCAAAACTTCCCACGGCTGATAACAATCCGGAAATCGAACGTTATGGAAACGGGGACACCTGTATTCCCCTGTTTACAGTGTCTGTCTCCCTCCAATCTTACGCTGAACTTTGCCAAGCTTTCCATGAACTTTATTCGCCTGTCGGCTCTGTTTGCAACAAGCTTGCGAGAAAATACAAGTAACGGTGCTGATATCGAATAAATATACGCTTAAAACTTTGATTCCGTACGCTTAGCGTAGCGAAGCTATTCATTAGGATGGGAACTTTAATGAAATTGCGAAACGAATGGCACTACTTACAATTAGTAATAAATTAGTAGTAATTTTGGAACAGTTGAAATTTTTCAGAGTATCAAACATTTAGTAACGGTTAAGAAACGCGACTTTTGCAATAATTGCAGATTTTAAAGCATCAAGTACTTTTTGTACCAACTTGTGCAACGCTAAAGCAAAGGATTAATTTTTAACATTGTTTAACCCTTATACGCTCCTCGGGTGAAAATTCACCCATACTTTGTTTCTAAATGTAGTAAAATATTTGACTTTTCTCCAATTGTATTGTAATATTATGTATTTGTTATTTTTATGTTATTTTTATGAAGTATGAAATTGTAAGTGAAAAACAACTTGTTGGAGTATTCTCTAAGATATTAATATATCGAATAAAAAACTAACATCATTTGTATAACTATTTTTAAGGAGCGTATGAGTGTTAATATGTTATTCAATTTTTTATAAAAAATAATGCATTTAAGCATTCTAATTAAAGAAAGTTAAAGATGTACAGAAAATGTTTGACGAAAATATCATAAAGTGTATTTTATAAAAAAAAATTTTTTAAAGTCATTAGATACTTATTCAGAAAAAGTAACAATATGAATACTTCTTTGCTTAAGTATGCAGGGTGTCTCGTTTAATCGTTTTTTCCGTATATCTTCGAAATTAGATAGAAAGAAGTTAAATAGTTTCGAGAGGAAGATAATTTCATACAAGTAATTTTTTTATACGTGAACGTATAGAAGATATATGGAAGTCGATTTTCTCTCTTTTTTTTTTTTTGATCGAATTATGTAGGTTTTAATGCACTAATCAATGCAGCTCGCCTTTTTCTACATAAAAGTATTAAACCTCTCACAAAAAGTGCACGTTACGATAAATGTGAAAAAGCAGTACGCGTTGCACGTGGCTTTATTATTTATGAACGATGCGAACAATTATATGTTTGAATGCACAGAATTTCAATTTTTTTTTTTATCTTCAATAAAAAAATTTAGGAATTCAATTGTCTGCATTTTTATTGTATTAATTTTTTGTCATTGTGTGAATTCGACAGCAAGGGACAAATTAAATTGGGAAAATGAGAAATGGATGAGTTAAAATATTTATACAAAAATTTCATAGTTTGGAAGATATTTTAACTTCAATATTGCGAAGTAGTAGTACTAAAGATATGGTATTATAATGTTTACCTTTTTAAAGGCACGTCCTGCAGCTTGAATGCACAAGTTTACTCGATCTTTAAATGACGTATCAATCCCTTCTAGTGTTCTTTAAAAATTTGATATTTGTTAAAGATTATGCACTGAGTTGCGTATTTATTTCGATGCTCCATTAAAGTTATGTGGATACCGTTGAAAGCAAATATTCGTGGTCTACTGTTATCCGAAGTATATTACAGAATAATAGTTCAATTCGTCTTTTCATTACAAAAAATCCTATAATATTTGAAAAGAAAAATTTATCAAGAAGAATGTATTATTTCGAACGACTTGAAACAGAGTATTTATATAAATTAATATAAATAAAATTTATATAAATTAGATTCTGTATAAATTAGATACTTTTAAGCATAAATGTCGACGACTTTGTGTATATATTTTAGCATAAAAAAAGGTTAATATTAGGTGATCAAACATGTAATATAAAATGTTAATTATGCTGTAACCCTATGTAGCACCATGTAAACTGGAAGTTACATACCTATATGCCTATTTGCTTATTACTGTAGTATTGTGGGAATGAAATTATGAACCGGTAACGAATGTTTAGTCTAGAGCGATAGATGTGTGAATGAAGAGTATTTGGAGCAGCACGATAGATGTGAGAATGAAGAGTACTTGAGATCGAGCAATAGAGGTGTGAAAGAAGAGTGTTTGAACCAAGTGAACGAGATCATCGTGTGATCGAAGATTTTCAGAGAATGTCTGGATAGAGTGGGAGAGATTAAGGAATGAAAATAGGGAGAATGTTGGAATATATGGTGAAGGAAAATGTGCGTGCGGGACAGTTTGAGAACGACAGTTGAGAATGAGAGTCAGAGAGTGAGCTTCGAACAGAATATCGAGAGATTGTGTGGAAGATAAAATTAAAGAGTATAATATTAGCATTAAAGATTTTGTTATATTTTATAATTGAGTACACTTTACTTGTACCGACCCAACATTCCTACAGTATTGTATTTTATTGATACAGAATTAGACACTAACCTAACTATTTATAAGTTAGTATATTTTAATTTATAATTAGTTTCTAGAATTCAGATTAAAGTAAAAAACTGTAATCGGTTAATTTTTTCTGTCATAGGCAAACGAAATTCCGATTATAAATGGTAAAATGAAAAATTAACTGACAAATCGTTCGCTTTAACCCTTTCAAAAGTAAAAATTTTTATTTTACAATACGTTGCTGCTACAAAATACGAAGAAATTTCAAATATTAATTAAAACTTTCAGAGTATTTTTTCAATTATAAATAAATTATGAAATGAACTAAAGCACGAAGGTGATACTCGTAAATTTTAAATCTCGAAAATGACGAACAGGTCAATGCAACCTCTATATCGAATCGTAAAAAAGTCATACAACATTCATCTTTACATATTTTTCTTCCTGCCTTTGATAGCAAACGAGATCATTGCATGGACGTTCCATTCTCAAAGCATCATTTAACGTAGCACGTAGCATGACCGTGTAAAACAGCTGAACAAAAATTGAATGAAATTATAATGCGATTCCACGAATATGTAGTGTAACAAGAAATCCTTTCTCTTTATTTTACGGTCAACGTTCGGTTGTATACGCGAACATTAATCACACATAGCCTAGCTCTGTTATAAAGTTATAAATTACCGATGAAAAAGTATCAAAATGCAACAGAGAAATTGTAAGTATCCGTGCGAAGGAATGGATACTCATAGGCTTTTCCCTTTTCCCTTCACATCTCAACAGCTAATAATACGGTGGTAAATGCGTATGCTATAATTGAAAGCGTGCTCTAACAAGGGATCTTGTCCTCACGTTGATACAACTCGGCCACGTTATTGATGCAATTTGTGAGCGAATAAATCAACCAGCCAGTCATAAATTTCATCGTATCGCGCGGAATCTCGAAGAGCGATAATTCGACGAGGACACTTTATAACAGGGCATTGAGGCTTACTTGTGATCCGCCATACGCGTAGGTATCAATGGCGAAACACGGTTCAGATTTTTCAAGGTCCAATATATCAGGAATCGTATGTGTCAGGATAAATCTACTTTTACATTCATAATCCTCTATTCCATCAAATTTAACCATAAAGAATTGGATACTCCGTTAAAAAAAAATATAACTACAGATCTCTATGCTTGCACCTCTAAAGAAAATATTACCACCGTGTTATATCTTTCTCGTAACTATACAGCTTTTCTAAGTAATGTTTTCCCTTATTACTTGAAATAATGGAGACATTTGAGGTGAACAGAGTTGATGCGACGCTCTATACATTACCGTTTATGAGTAATTCGTTAGTCCATTTATAGTAAAAGTACATAAATATTACTAATTGTAAGATGTATTGGTTCACGCTGGAACTACTAAATGCATTTCGAGAGATTTTTCGTGATTATAAAGAAACATGGATAACGGTTTGTTTCTTTTGTATATAAAATATATAGAATATATCTTGAATTTATCTTTGAGTTGAAGTACGTTTTAGCGGATATAAAATTGTAGACTTTTTTTGTTAATTAATAGTTTTCGATGCGCAGAATTCAAAAATATAAGTCTCAAATTTAGGAGTCCAGCGGTTCAAAGGTTATACGTATTTAACCAGTTAACTGTGGCGCTCCCGTTTGAGAGCGCGCAACTGTGTGTGTCATGGAAATCGAACGTTGACGAGTATACTCNGCATACTACTCGACAAACGCAAGAAAAATTAAATACGTATAAAGGTAAGACTTTCGGGCCAGCAGCTATCAATGCGCTCAGCGCCTGGTTGGTGTCACGCATTTGTCCCACGGTTGATTATGCCTGAAGGAACCCTATTATAAATCAACTTTCCGACTTTTCACTTTGCCCCTTTCAGGCTAACATTTAAAAAACATTATCATCGCGCATAAATAAATTCGTTATGCGAACTTATACGCTGTTTCAGCCGGTGCATACGGGGACGCATGAGTTCATCTTAAATTTTTCATATTTTTTATTTATTTGTTTCACTCCGGGCTGGTCTCAAAATATTCTAAACATCTTGAAATTTGAGAATACGTTTTGTTTTTCTCAAAAATTACAATTTAAATAGCCAATGGTCACTACTTTTTAGGCATGACGAGTATACTCGTCATGACGCAAAATTCTGCAACTTCTCGATGACGAGTATATTCGTTAATCACAGTTAACTGGTTAAAGTTGAGCGTTTCTAGCGTATCTAACAGGTCACTTTCTCAAGCTTATATCGTTTGTTAATAAAGATAGCAAGGAATAATTCACATGATATGATATATTTTATCATTTCAAAAATTGATATTAGTTTCAGTGAGTTTAATTTTCAAAATTTCTCGTCTAAATACTTTCAAAATTAATTACCCGCTGAAATCAGGAAGAAAACAAACGAAAATTAATTCTTTCTTCTCTTAACGGTTAACACAAAAATATTTTATTAATTTTTAATACTATAATCTTGTACTATTTAACAAAAATATTCAACCACATCCATATATCGAAATATTAAATCGAGCGGACCGTAGCTATTCTCATAATCGTAGCTCTTCTTATTATGCCCCTTTTAATATTAAAACAAGCTTGCCGGTTCCGCGCGTTTTCATTCGGTGAAAATAGTTAAAAGTTGACAGTAATTAATCGTTGGACCGAAATGTGAGTAAAAATAGAAAGAAAAAAAAGTGAGCGGATCGGGTTCGAGCGATTACACGTCGGACGCGAAAGAGTTTTGAATAACTAATGCAGCATTTAACATCGTTCCTGACAATTTCCAGGCAATTTGATCAATAACGGGTTGAGTGTACGTCGCAGTTTGCATCTCGTATGAATATGTCTATAGCGCGAACTGCGAAATCTACATATTTTCAATTTCAATCTCATGCATTCGAAAAGAGCCGCTTATCGACTAACATTGACAACTTCACAAAATTATTTCCGTCTGTTATTTTTAACTGTGTCGGTTTATTGCCTTGAAGAATATTCCTTTGATCGGTGGTGAACGACGGAAAGCGATGCAACGTATATGTTAATAGCGAACAGGAGAATTTGATTTATCGTTCAGGTGAAGCGTGCTTGATGCTTTGATTTTTGGTATACAAAGTTTTCTTATTTCACCTCTATATTTTGCATCCACGAATCGAATGTTTTTCTCAGTTTTTTACATGTAGATTTTACAATTATTCACGAGCTACTTGAAGCACGAACGAGTTTATTTATTGATTTGTCAGCGAAGTATTCAACACTGTCGTACTTTCTTTTTCATTATTAATGATTAATATTATATTAACGACAGCTTGAAAAATATACCGTATGAAAATATGATTTGATGATTTACATTACACTAATTTGTTGATTCGATTAAATTTTTTTACGAATTTCAGAAAGTTATGAATTTTTTCATCTTCGAAGTTTGAACAGAGGTTTTAATTTAAATTTAAATTTATTGCGAAGCGTATTATACATCGAGCAGTTTAAGATTAAGTGGTTCGTTGTAATTGAGTTACATTTGTCACATAAGGAGGGCTGGTTATTTTATCAGAAGATATGAATTAATAATCTTCGAGTAACCAATTTTAATACGTGTTATAGCTACTTGATCTCTCCTGGCTAACGTAATAATGATTTTATGGTTCCTAAAAAAGTATTTGGTAATATTTTTTATATAAAGAGCAGCGGTGTGCTTGACATAGACCCTTCGTATCGATTTCAAGTGGCAATGTCTAACACGTGGCTCTTCATGCGCGAAAAAGGCCGCCAATCGAGCTTCCTATTTCAACGAAATTTTTTTCCAGCAAAATCAGTAAATTTGTAAACTCAATATCTCAAAAACCAATTGAAATCGATCGTATACATGGAGGGTTAATGAATTCGTATTGAGAAATACTATCAAATGATTGGAGAAAAATGTATAGTTCCATTATAACAAAAAAAAAAAAAAAAAAAAAAAAAATTAAATTT
>SMSQ01000960.1:22192-58594 GCA_019453375.1 Ctenoplectra terminalis
AAAAAAAAAAAAAAAAAAAAAAAACTTAACTTTCATATTTTATTAAATAATGAAGTAAAAAAAAAATTCGCTTTCATAAAAAAATGCGCCCCTTTGTACCGTACAATTTTCATAAATAAAATTTTTTCTGTCCGCAATACTTCAGAAAATAAAGGGCTATTCAGAGTTATCGTGAACACCTTGTATTATTAAAATTAGCTCTGTATAACCCTTTTTAAACAGCTTGTAATTCTTTAATAAATTCTTGTAGCTACTACACAAGATTATTTAATGACTTATAATATCAAGTTGATAAGAAATTAATGTCAGTTTTCAAACTCTATTTTTAAAACCGCAAATCTCGACTCGGAATAAGTCTAGTCAAAATACGAACCATTGCAATGTACAGTAGGGTAATAAGAAGTTGGTCGACTACCTACAAGCTGAAATGTCGCAAGGGAAAGGGGAATTGTCCACTCGTGGTATCCAACTGGGTAGAAAAAAAATAACAATGACGCCCTAATTTAGATAGCCAACTAGTCAATCGATAATGATGCCTCACCCACATTTAAGAAATTATAGTCGATAATTTCCACTACCGACCACCAAACAGTCATCGTAACTTTCTTTTGATGCAGCTTCGGCTTGGGAAAACACTGTGCAGCACACCGATGGTTGTCGGTGGTTGTCATTATCCATTTTTCGTCGCATTGTTACGAGGTGATAAAGGAACAGATTATTTTTATTGTGTAGAAAAAATGAAGAACACATTTCATAACGACCATTTGTTTTATCTTCTGTACGAAACGTGTTCTGCATTATCTTATCTTAACTCAAGTTGGGTAACTAACACCTATCTTCTGTGCAAACTATCGAACCGTTGTGCGTGGATTCGCTTCTGTTAAAATAAAACAGTTAGGCAATAAAACCTCCCCATCGGAAAAGATTTGGGTGTCGCCTTCACCTCGCGGTACATCTTAAAAAACCCAAAGGACATTAACCAGCATACCTGAAAAGGTAAACGGTAATATGTCTTTTAGATTATAAGAAACGACGGTGGCTAACTGTTCAAGTAGTGCGAAGTAAGATTCGGTATAGGAAGGACATAGGTCCTGGTCTAACTCCTATATAATTTCAAAATATATATTTTTAACACTTTTTTTCAAATAAGACTACCCTTTTTTACATATCCCTCAATAGCTTCAACCAATGCTTTCAGTTGATCGTTGTTAGTAACAGAAGACTATCCGCAACTTTCTTCATCTTCGAGGCTCTCATCTTCGTTCTGAAATTTTTTAAACCAATGTTGCACTGTGCGTTCGTTCATTGGATCTCTCCCAAATGCATCATTGCTATTACGAGTTGTTTCCGCAGTTTTATTGTCTAATTTATACGCATACTTATATTAAACAATTATACGTATTTGCTTCCCGTCCAGCTTGAAGTCAACAGTCTGAAGTGAGCAAAAATTAATAGTAAGAACAAAAGCATACTTACCAGCATGTAGAGCGATATCTGCACTATAAAATGATATTATAAAATAAACAGAACGAAAAACAGAATTATTATCTCAAAACTAAGCCTCAAAGCTTGAAAACACGAAAATCGACATTAATTTCTTACCAACTTAATAGCATACCTTTAAAACGATTTTGCGCTTAATAATCAACTTCAAGATGTATAAAGTTATTAAAATTTTGAAAACTGATGAATAAACTAAATTAAACTGTTTAATATACTTTAACAAAATTTATCATTCCTAAAACACGGTTCATAAAATTAAAAATAAATGATTTAAAATATGAATTAGTTGAAAATTATTCTATGAATAGTAGTGGACAGTGGTTCCATTTTCTCAAGATTTTTGTAAATGTTTTACAGTTTTTTTTTTAATTTGTCAGCTAATAAAAATTAATATCGTGCCCACGTTTTTTTTCAACTAACTTGCTCATTTCATTCTTCGCATAATATGTCACGCAAGTTTTCCTCAAGAAACAACTTTTGTAACGTTCACGTAGAATATAATAAAAATTTTACTGCCTTCCATAAAGCGTTGCAGGACATCGTTGAAAGAATTAAACGGCTCTACTTTTTTTTAAAAAAAGAATCTGCTCCCGTAGGTTAACGTTCACAGTTTCACAGTCATTTCCTTACCCTCTTCTTCCATTTTTTTTCCGCATAATCGCGAAATTATACGGATACACTTATGGTTAGCGTAAAATTTTTCAATCTCTTTAAATTACTTCAGAAAATGTACATATATTAATTAATTACGAATCGCTATAAAAGCCTAATAAAATTTCAGAAATTAGCTGGTTATACTTTTATTATCTCAGCATATTAGATACTAATTTGTTTTAGCGTTATTAAACTGTTTTGCGCCGAATAAAAATTGTTTATACTCCTTGAATTGTATGTGCAGTTACGTTGTGAAAATAAATATAAATTAATTTATGTAATTTATTAGATTTAAATCTCTGAAACTAAAAACAGTATAAATAAATTTCTGTTCATTTTATAAAACTAAGATTTAAAAGGTAACGTAACGTATAAAAACCTGGCATATTAAAAATAATTCAATTTTCCAGCCCTTTTAACTTCCACCATTTTTAATCTCAGGAATTTTAATGCTGATACCTCAAACATGTAATATTGTATTATGAAAAGTGATATGAAAGTGATATGATTTCAGTGATATGAAATATTATATTATGATCACATAATGCAAATTTATTCTCATAAATCGAAAAGAATATAACAAAAATCAAGTTGTAACATAAAAAATTACCAATATAACAGAACAATTTCACAAAAATTGTAGAGAAATAAATTAAAAGAAAAAAAAAAGAAACAAGAAAATAAAAATATAAAATGAACCGTAATTAAATAGTGTACAACTCCAATCGCGCTAATTCAAAAACGAAAACAAACTTACATAAAAAATGTTTAACCTAGACTTAAACAATAACGAATAATGTCAACGGTAGAGTAAAGTTCCAACACATGAAAGAACAAAATAATTTAGATAATTGGATCGTTCGTATAATAGAAGTTCACTGATTTTCTCCCCTACTCATAATTTTTCGTTCAAATAACCACAATTCAAACCCGGATAACCGGATCCTTTTGCTCGTATATATAGGAATTTAGATGTGAAATAAAATAATACTTGTGATGAACGACTCAGTATCTTTAACAAAAAGAATAAAAAAAGAAAAGGTCGCTATTGTACCGCACATCGTACTACGCTATATTCCTACCTTAAATGCTGAATTCACGTTGCCCACCCTCGCCGGCATTTATCCTGATACTGCCGTGCACACATGTACACACAGACTCGTCCCATGTTCCCGAAAAGTGGTCACGCGCATTGTTCGCACGATTCCTAAAACTAAAGATGCACTCGGTATCTCTCGCACACTTTCAAAGACGACTCAACACTCACTTCTGTACTGCTTTGGTCGCAGACACATTTATGCAAACAATCTCATCACTCCACATAGTACAAATAATGTTTAAAAATATATGCATTTATAAATGTTGATACAACTAGAGTGACATTTGACAGTATATCACGGAATAGAAGTTCGGTAGAAATTCAATAAGGTCGGTATTACAATTTCGTTTCGATAAATAGAATTGAACCTCTTGCCTTACAATAACGATCCATAGGGAAGACCGGGGCTAGTGACTAATCGGACTAGTTGAGTAATTCCCTTCTATTATGGCATTATCAAATAGATGGTATATTATTTTACAATCTTAAGACAAATAAATTGTTGGGATTCACCGAGAATGTGCATACCCCCGCAACGCGTAAGACCCACCAGCTGCAAGGTCTTTTTTGACCTGTGCTTTATCGCACTTTCTGCTGACCAGCCCGAGGATTCTTGAGGACTAGTCGGTCTGTTTTAGCCGCCAGCACTCCCACGTTGAAGACCGGCACCATTTTAACATTATATTTCTTTGTATAGTTTTCCAATTGCAATAGTATTTTTACATTTCTCATTTTTACTCAACAAAATCTATTTCCTAGGATACGTGTATTCTTCCACCTGCGATTTTATTAAGAATAAAACAGTTTCCACGGTAAACACTGTTTTACCATTTTAATAAATATTCCAACATAAATTATTGCCGTTTAGTATGTCGCCGTAGCAGAAAATTCGCATATTATATTAATAAGAATAAAAAATCTAAAAGCATTAGTAGTATGTAAATATTTTTGTTTTGGCTTGTTACGTATTTTACTTCACTAAGTATTGTTCAATATTTTTTCATGAATATTTTGTGAAAATGCGATACATTAACTGTAAGTTACGATATTTTATTTTATCTAATTCGTGAAGATTTTTTGCGTATAGCTCGTAACATGTTAAAAATATCAGAGTTATTTGACTATTAGTCTATTAACCCCAGAAATTATTTTTGTCTCCTTTTTATTTGGCTTTGCTTTCATTAAAGTATTAATTGGCACCATTTGTTATATTAATTGTGACTCATATGATGATTTGTAGTCTAATTCGACCTATAAATTATCATTTGATTCATTATTATAAATATGTATGAACAAATAAATGTTTAATTTTTAGTAATACCGTTATTTATTCTTAGATACCTAAAAATAAGTATCAAGTCAACTAATCCTATCATATAAGTCAACAAACCCGAACTGTGTATTACTCTATCTAAATAAATAAAAATTACGATCTAGACCCAATTAAAACGATTTTCAAAATTATGCCCGTATATCTAAATAAATGTATAAACTTTTGACATAAAAATAGTCAAGAAAATACAATGGTTTATTCATAAAAGTTGGATATGTTAAAAGTGAGTCAACTAGCTCCTGTCTCCTCTACTCGTGGCATCAATTAAGTACAGATTGAATAAAAGTAGGTTGCATTTGTAATAAAGTTTAATTTTAACTTTGGTTTCAGTTAATAAGACTGAGAACTGCTAATTATAAATTGTGTATAACACACGATTGTGCTGTAAATTTTACTTCACAAAACAATCTGTTTCTGTTATTTCAAATCCTGATACACAGTAACTCGGTAACTTGTTAATTAATGGACTTTCAGAAGCAAATCATGTCAAATCTAGTCAGTTCAATAGTCGATATGGAGTTATGTATTAAAGAGAACTGCATGCAAGATTTCTAGTCTTCAAAAATTTCTGAAATTATTTAAAAAATTGATTATTCCTTGTGAATCATTTTAGAGGAAGAAACTTGCTTTAAACCTCACCCCAATATCGATATATTAACACATTCTGTGTTGCGTGAAGCATATACGTTCAAACCATTTAGAATTTTTATTGTAAAATGAATAATTTTTTAAAAATTTGTTGCAAAGTCATGTATCGACATCGGAATATCATGCATACAGCGTTAATGGCATAGTGGAGCGTACACGCCCAACGCGACCTGAACGGAAACTAACAAAAAATCGGTTCACCACGGAACGTGTTAAAAGCAGATTTGGTGAAAGCAGCAAACTCAACGTCCATAAAAATTATATGTACAGTGATAAATGAGTGACCAGATTTCTTGAAGGAGTACGTGTAGCAAAAAGTGATCAGTTTGAATAATTTTAACAAGTTTTATATTGTAATATACTTTACAAATCAAAGATATTAAATAATTAATCTTCGTTTTAATTTCTCTTTTATATAATTATTTCTCTTTATATGTATAAAGACACTTTTATTAATCCTTTCGCTACGGAGAGCGTATATATACGGCTTTAAAAATGAAGTAATCATCCGATAAAAGCATGCATAGACGTTTTCTGTACCATAGAATTATTTATACATATTTTCATTTACATATGATCTGCCATCATTCGTTAAACAATATACTTAAATATTGCTATGTATATTTTTGTTACATCAACAAAAACTGTATCGATTAGTATACCACGAGCTCTTTCAATTCTGAGAGCACCGTAATGAAACTTTCAATGTTTTAAACGTAACGTAATATTAAAACAATGAATAACTAACGATAGTATACATAGGTAATAAAGAAATTGTAATGCAAAAGATTGAATAAAGAAAGTTCTACTGTACATAAAATTAACACATTGAGGACCAATCACGAGATATCTTGTATTTCGTTTCTTTCAATTCACAACAGTGAAAAGTAATTGCAAATGGGAAGTTACGTTTAAAATGACTGCTTCGTCTGAAAATTGAAATCAAGATCCCTATTTACTCTAGGTATAAATATTTCGTAAAAGCGTGCAAGTGAAAATTTGATTCGAGTGTAACTTCATCCCGTAATAAGATTTTCAAAAAAGTTGTTGGTCTTCAATGTGTTAACACCTGCAATTGTTCCTAAAACTGTATCCATTAAAGTACCGTTGTGTAATTACTATACTTGGCACTGCAAGTATTACACACTATCACTAATCACTCGAAACATTTCTGGAAAGGAAAGGGTGGGTAGAAATACCTTTAGTACGTCGATTTGACGATTCAACAGTACTTTGACATAGAACGTTTACCGTCCAAGTTTCTCGGGCCAGCTGTTACCGTTACATCACTGAACATCGTTGATTCTGCTTCAAATAACGATTCTCAAAGCTAATACGAGGGTCCACTTCACGTTCTAGAAACCTTTTCATCTGCCTCGTAATCGTAATTCGCGAGTTGCTCGTTCACTTTTTCAAGACCCCTTTGAAAGTGTTACGAGAAAGCAACGGGTGTTCCCCGTATACTCTCAACACGGCATCCTGTTGATAGGAATTTTCGTGTTTGGCTCCAAAATAGGAAAGAAAAATTTTGTCAAGGGGGAACAACATGTATTTGATTTTGATACTAGTGATCGGATTGAGTATTAGTGACTTTTCATTTTAATTTGGAATTTTGTACAATTGTAATTGTATTCGGAAACAATTCTTCCAGTGAAAAGTTTAAAAATCTGCATTTAAGTTTTTACGATGTGAAATGAAAATGATTTATTTTTTATAATAATATAAATATCCTATGCTAAAATTTAGTTGGTATAAAGTGAATGATTTTTTCTTTTTTCTTTTATTTTTACGGTAACTTCATTTATGTCTGTGATGTAACATTTTCAATATTCTGTATGTATACCATGAAACTGGCACTGACAAACAGTTTCAAAACAACAAATTTTATGTATAGCTCACAATGATCCCCTTTAGAAAGTTTTAAAATGTAAGCGTACTAATTGAAAACTCAGCTTTTAAAATTCTTAACAAAAAAGTTAGGTGATTATTATTTTACGTATGATTCGGTATTAGAAATTAGTCACATAGAGAAAATGAGTTAACTGATATTAAAGATTAATTGTTTTGTTAACGTAGAAATCAAAGGAAAAATGTAGACATTCAATATATTAATCGTATAAACAAATAGATTCGTTATATACTATCTAAATTAAATAAAGCAAACAAGGATGTAAATTCGTATTTCGATAAAATCACCTAACAACTTAATTCCTTTTCCCGTTTACCGTTTTAAAAAGTAAAGAGAGGGATCCCCTTAAGACTTTCATATATTTATAGTATTTAAGTTTTAGATATTATGAAATAATTACTCACTTATAGTTCAAATAATTTAATTAGCAAATCAATTACCTAGTAAATGAATAATTGAGTCTCGAATTCCAATTTATAAACTTAGGCAGAAAATTATTCTCTATTTTTTACAAAATAAATGTATGAATTTTCTTTCACAATTTACAGCTACTGGAATTTATAAAATTCGTTTAAAGAATGCGCTTCAGTTTAATTTTGGACAATCCAATTCGAGAAAGCCAGAGACTAAATTCACACAGTATTATACATATACTTCGCGTACAAATACAGGTTAGTTTGCTAAGCGTAAAACGAAATTCGTGGAATTCACTGACTTGAAATTATGTGATTACAGTACATTGTTATATATAAGTTAACAAATACAGTGTATCAATGAAATTTCGTAATTGCAATATCATAAGAATATTTACACGAACAAGTATAATATAGTAGTGTCTGTAATAAAAGGTGGAAAATGACAAGTACTTCTCATGGTCGATAAATAAATTGCAGCGTTAAACGACCGATATCGCTCGGTCGTGCAACAAAACGACAATGTCCATATACAACAGGCTTTTAACAATTTGCGACTAACTCGGTTAGTTTCCAAGATATCTTTATCGAAGTCAGTTCCTTTTTCTTAGAGGAAATAGTTATGTAAGATATATATTATTAGCAAAAAGTGCGGGAGAGAAAAAGTAGTCACACGGTAGAGCAGATGTATAAAGGTAGGATAAAATTCGTCGAATTTCACCATCCTTAAGATAAAGAAAAAAACTTTTTATTGTTTGAAAAATCTTATAACGGTATTAACAAATAAATCCAACAAAAATAATACAAAACTTACATATGCCCACTTTTCTACATTATTACTTTCTTATTCACTGATACATGGTTTTTATAATTTTTTACCCATTTATATTTTTTCTGTACTTCCAAAATTAATAATTCTGCGGAGCTCGGCATTGTCGTTAAAAGCGTCGTGCGTGCAATGCGACAAAAAACCTAGTTTTAATTTCAAACAATGCAACCGACAAATACGACATTTATGCGTTGCACGTGTTGAATCGCGTTGAAATTATAATGAATAAGTGGAATAATGAGTTCCTTGTGGTATGAACGTGTTACTGTAAATGCTGGTTAAAACGGACTGATGCCTTGTAATCGGCGCGTCGCATCCCTTGGTCGCCAGGTTAGAAATCGCATAGGATTTTTTATCAATTTGATTGGCTGTCGGGGGCGAGTTCGTAACAAGGCACAAATAGTGGGGCGAAAGTTCGAGTTTTTCCCCAAACTGACGTGGCCGAGCCGATGCCTTGTCGAGACCGTTCAAATTAAGGGTCGTCTATTGTAATGCGATAGAAGAAGTTTTTTAAAATGCCGGTTCGTGTTGCAGTAATGATGCATGAGTAATGTATGCAACGCAACAGCCCGCGTTATTAATTTGGATGCAACCATGGAAACCAGATTGTTTGTTTCTTGTTGCGTTGGTCGGTCGATCGGACGACGATAATTTTATAGCCGTACAATATTCACTTAGTAAGTACGTAACCTAACATTCAACAACCGAATAAATAACGCCATGCCCATACTTTCACGCAAACACTCGCTTCTGCACTGGTTTTCATATTCTATCTTTTTTCTTCTTTTTTATTTTTATATATAACACGATGAATTCGCGAATATGTTAATGGATTACGGAGACATGTTTTCATTAAGGCTGTATTAATCTCGAAAAATTCACAAAGCTCGAAATAATAAAAAATTCAGCTACTTAGTCACCACAGACATAATATCGTTCCGAATTCATCGCCGCGAAATATTCGCTTCCGCTACAAACATTTCATGTTGGTCTGGAGGCTCCGTATGTTTCATTCAAATGGTTAACAATATTATGAACGTTATACGTTTCAAGCAGAAAACTAAACGAAGAAACAGAGTAATTGCAAGTTTTAATGAATAGATATTCTAAAAAGAAATGAACAAATAGATTTACAGTTTGGGATGAAAAATATACATCACTGCTCAAAAATATCCGAACGCTTGCTTATTTTCGACAGAATGTAATTTATGATTTTATTGTTTAATTCTTATTGTTACAGTCACATGTAGCAGAATATTATAATAGGATAAAATTGAATACTGTGAATAAATTCCTGAGCTGGTATGCAATAAAAATGATATTAAACTGTGTAAGCGTCAAACCTTATGGAACTGCTTTGTTATTTAAAAAGTTCTTTATATTTGGATTAATCGCTAAAGTATGGATTAAATAATTACGTTCTTCTACCATGGTTAATTCAAACAGTGTCCTTTTACGAATCATATATTTAATTTTAATACGCTGTTAGCAAATTTTTCTTAACAGATAATATCAATTTACAATGTATCGATTCCTTAACCACTTGCGCTGGCGAAAAATTCACCGACGCGTGTAGCAGAACGGTCCAGCGTAACTCACTAGAGAAGCGTCATAGAGCGTTCGATGCCTTAGAGAAATCGGAAAAGAATTTATATTTTTGAAACTAATTTATTTCCGACCTAGAACTTTCAATAGTTTTTTAAAAGGAATATAAAGCGTCGATTGATTATAAAATTATACAAATATGAATATTTAATTAATTTATTGTTGTATCCATATCATGCCATCATCTATTCATGATCATTCCTATATAAACTCCGAACAACAAAATAAATCTAGAATAAAAATTGGATCAGGTTAAAAATAAACGTCGTTTTTGTTTCTGCTACAATCACCAACGTTGTGCATACCACGTCGTTGGCGATTCTGTGACAAAAGCATCACGACGTGCGTGGCACGTCTTTCCAGCGCAAGTGGTTAAGAAAGTAAGAAATATTACTTTCGGTCATTAAATTGTCATTAATTTACCTGCTTAAGTAAGATTTATGTACCGTCACTAGAAATTGATCAAGTTATAGTTAATTATAGTTGTAGTTATTAGTTCGGATACTTATGAGCGGTAGTGTACATGTAACATATACATACTGCGCGTTGCTGGAAAGATGACGAGTGGAAGAAATGCAGGTCTGATTCGTCAGAATGTAATAGATCCACCTTCTTTTAACACATTCGCAACGGGGCCTTCAATGTCGCACTCAACCTGGGCCCCGGAAATTTCGCGTGATACTTGGTAATGAATTAATATTTTTCAATTAAATTTGAAGAAAACCTGAGCATCACGTTTTAGCATCATATTTTACATTTTTTAACATCCAATTATCAGTGGTTCTCAATTACACAGCTCGTGTAGATAATCACGAAGTAAACAAAAACTTGCAAATATATTCAATTATCTTAACCTCCGAAACACCTTTTGACGCATATGTGCGTCATTCGTTGTGAACGTGTTAATACCATTATAAGGACAGAGCACACGTATTTTTGTTATTCGCCGAAACAATAACATCCACGCGTTATAGATGAGAAACAAACGCGAATAGTCCGGCTCGTCATCTTTCCAGCAACGTATAGTACAGAAAATAATTAAACAGTTATAGATGTGTCTTCGATCGTCTAGTTAAGAAATAAATAACAAATAATATTTTTACATAATATTTCTTGAAATTATTTTTTTACCGCACATTCTGGGCAAATTTCTTTTTTTTTCAAACGAGCATTTTCTCCGAATAGATTATTTTTAAAAATATATCATGTACAAAATAATATTTTTAAAATTCTTCTTCTTGAATTTTTTCTTTTCGCACATAAAGTATTGTACATATTCGGTAACTATATAATAAATATTTCATGTATTGTAAATTTATTATAAATAAATTATTCTTCGCTTTACAAATAGAAAAAGGACATATTTTAAATGATTCACTAAGACTTTATCGATTTAAACCCGCCATATTTATAACTTGTTCCACTTTATTTCTTATTCGAACACCCCGAGATTTAAAAATATAGAACATGCTTTTTTTGCTTTCGTAGAAAGCTTTATTCCCAACTTGTTTATGGAACCTTTATTTTTATCGAAACACGACGCGACATGTGACAAAAGAAATGCGACCGAGGATACTATAATACAATGGTAGACAGTTTTAGAGCTGATATTTTATTGATTTAAACGATTTTCATTTTTATCTTCACCGACGTGTTTATTTCTATTCTCATTATAAATATCCATTATGTTTCGAAACAAATTCTGTTCAAATCCAACACAAACTTCCTGTCAGCAGACAACAGTTTTTCGATTATTTAACAGATAGTATTGCGCGATAATTAATTTAAAATAAATGGAATTTCAAAGCAACGAAATTGTGTTTTTCCATGAAAATTAGTGAGTAAATTGAGCTCGTCAGCGCTTAAATTGGATTAAACATGAATAAAAGAATGGATATTAAATAAATTAAATAATTAAATCCTTTTTGTTAGAAAACATGTTGTTTTTATAGGTATGATTTTATCTTTATGTTTTTACGAATTTTTTATATTCAATTCAAATGAAAATAACAATATTATATTTAAGTAAAGAAAACAATTACATATTTGTTATTTACTGATTTGCTGCCTAATAGAAAAAAATGTTTAATAAGTATGTACATGTTACGATTTTTGAAGAACCTAGCTGTCTTCGATAGCTTATAAATATTGTATACAGATCATTCACTTCTATATGTAGCAACCATCGATAATATATAATTCTAGCCTAATATGTATATATAAAAAAAATTAATTATACCTACTGGAAAACGTCATATATTTATAAATTAATTTATTTTCTATTTTTAATATTTAATTATTAATAATTATTCCAATTACTACACGAAAAATTTTTAAATAAAAATCTTACGATTCTATATTTTGAATGCAATGAGGAGCACAAAATCAAATTCCTGATCAGGCAAAAAATTAGTCTTTCAAACAGATATTAATTTTCCGCACAAAGAACGTCCAATCCAATCTTTTATCTCATTTCGTACTCCAAACAAATATAGTTTAATTAAATAAATCATACAAATTTACCCATTTTCGAATTAACTTCTGTCTCTAGATATGTACATAGAAAACCTCCTTGCAACAGAAACGAGAGATAAATAAATACACGAAGCAGATTACTGTTTTTAACCGACATCTTCTTTGCACCAAGCAAATTATTATCTGGACTACCGAGTAGACAGTATCAATGCAGACTTTACTTTACTGCTTTATCTCAGTTGATAACGCCGCGAGACGTACCATTCTCCATTTTCACCTCCTCGCTGGATTCCATTTCCTCGAATCACCTGGGTACTATATAGCGGAATAAACGAGAGAAAGACTTCTTCGGAGCGCGAGATCGATGTTATGTCAGAAAATATTCACGGCTTTTGAAAGTTTGCTGATTCGTTCGCTACGTTACGGAATTATCACTTTAATCCTTGAATACGAAATACCAGTGAGATACTTCTAACTTAACACTTTGCCGACCGCTATCACGTATGTGTGATTTTGCTAATCAGCGATTATCAACCGTCACGTAGCCGCAAATAAAGCGGTCCCCAGACCAACGCGAAATATTCGCAGCAACAGCGATAGCAAAATTCATGTACTTGTTCATACCGAGGTGCGAAACTTTCGCTGGTGCTATAATAATAATATATCTACGATATCAGATACTTACAACTTTCATTTAATTCTTTTAGTCCATATTTTCTACTGTTATACCACAGCAAGGAAACAGGTTTTGAAAAATGTCTTTTTGGTGTGGAAAAAGTGTGTTATTGTTGAAATACTGTGGCTAAACTTTGAGATCGAAGTGAACTTACAATTCGATCAAGGATAACGCTGTACACGAGCACAGTCGAGCGGTGTCGAGTTGGTTGATCGGAACTCAAGTCATGGAAAAGTACTTACAAAGCGAGTATCGCGAAAACCACGGTCGGAAGCGAACGCACCATGGTTCCTGACTTCCGATTCCGTAGTACAATTATATTTTTTTATGTATTGTATATCGTGTAAATAAATGTATATCGATTTGTTACCGTTTAATTAATGAGAGAAGATGAGTGCACACGAAGGAAGGAATTCGGAGAGATCAAGGTGTAACATTATTTATGCGGTTCAAGAATTACGTACTTACAGAAGACATCTAACGCAAGAGTGTACCGTGCAGAGCTAGAAAGATCAGTGGCGGATTTAAGGGGAAACGCACCAGGCGCGTGTCCGGGGCCTCGAAATTTTTCAATATTATTATTATTATTGTGGGGATATAATTAAGTGGGATGAGTCTTTGGTAAATTTGTAAAGTTTAATGCTAAAGTACAATATTATAATCCTACCGATGCTAATTCTAATACACTGTATACTTCTATTCTTAACTCTGAACTGCCACTTTTTAACTCTTGACTTCAACTGACTCGTCGCTCAACTCATTCACACTTTTATCATTCTCTCTGCTCTCACATGCACCCTTTCTCCCTTGCACTCCATCCCTTGCATCCATGGTCCAAACTCTCGCAGTCACGTACACGGTTTTCCCAATCACTTGGTTCACACGGTTCGATCACTCGGTTACAAACATTCTTTCCTCGCATCCCTTCAACCACTCGAGATCATTTTGTCTACAGTCATACTTTCCCTAAACATACTGGCGCCGTCCCGTCGCGAGGAAACGGCCACACGCACTTGAACAACTAGTATTCACACTTCTTTCAGCTTAGTCTAAACATTCGCTCGTCTCGCACATTCTTTATTTCTAACACCCTACATTATTATTATTATTATTTTTTTTTTGTATAGTTGAAAGTTAGCGAAACATAATTTAATTTCATAACATTCTGTCATTTATGAATTCTTCTGCATTTGAATTTGGAATATTATAATTTCTATGTATTATATTTTATTAAATAAAATTCATAATTCAATATTGCGCTCGTGGCCTCAACCAACCTAAATCCGCCCTTGAGAACGATTTCCTCTGAGAGAAATGTGGGTTCAATTAGTTAGAATAGAAGATGCACGCCTCCTCACACGCATTTTCCTCTATGGCGTATTATTTGCCGAAACGGTCACGAATACTAATCGGATCGCATCGCTATAGACGAACAGACAATGAGTGAGAGATCTCTTGCCCTTGTACCGTCCCGGGAGAAATCTTTCCGGCTCTGCATAGTACACGACCTGGCAAAGCCAATTATTAACCAGAAGGTTCGGAAACACTGCCCTTTATACGTTCGTTTTGATTGGAATTTAAACCTTTCAAAACGATTTGAATTTTGAACGGCCAAAGGCTGCTCCTGACACGTCAGATGTTACGACTAATTACTATGAATCACTTATAAATAACGTTTAGCCGATGCCTCGTCTTGGCTACTTCATTTTCTTCCTAACAGCACTTCTTTACGTTTGTTAGGATAACGGACTACCACAAGTTTATGATACGGACACGCCAGCTGCTATTTTTGAGGACTTGTTAATTTTTCCGTTTTTTGCATGCTAGTAATTTAATAACCAGGAGAACCGCCGAAACCTTAGTTACCACCTGAGCCTTCGGCCTCTTTGCTCAATAGCAATTGACGTATCATAATCTTTACCCCTCGGACTACGGACTCGACGAATACATGGCCGCCACCTTTGACTTTACTCGATTTACCGAAATATTTCCACCACCCAAGGACTGCTCGTAGAAAACGCCCCAACTCCAGAAACGCACACAGATTGGACAAGACAATTTTCCCAGTACAAAAATTAGCTTCAAGAACACACCCCTGGACGGACAGAATTTAGATATAAGGACACATATACATTAGTTAAAGATTACATTCGGACCGATACATTCGTTAAGGATTCATTCGTTCATTAATTACCATAGTACTCCATTCTCATTCTTGGACATTGAACTATGATATCCGCTAATTGTGTTGTACACCTATACATATAGAAATAAAGTATTGTTATTGTTTGGCAAATAGTCTTTTGCTACATACACGGCTCCACGAACTTTGTGGGAGCTTTATAAAAACAATGTTTTTATAAAATAAGGTAATTTCGAAGAATTTCTATTGACGTTTCAAAACGTTTCGAAATTGCCTACTTGGAGCAGCAGCGAAAGAAACGCTTTGAAAAGTGAAATAAATCCTTTGTGAAAAAAAAGAATGAAAAAAAAAAACTACGAATTCGGTTTTAACGTAAATTTTTTGTGTTGATTTGAACAAACGCGTAACCCACCACGTGTATACATATAATACTCCTGTAAATCTATCACCGTGAAATATTCTCTGTTACTACAAATGTTTCGCAATAGTCTGGGGGTTCCTGTATTTATTGTTAGCTCTGTCAGCGATTATTGGTCAGTATCGTGTATAATACTTAGGTGTGACTTCGCTCTGCAGTCTATTAATTTTAGACCGCATTATATAAATATAAATGATTTGAAGTAATTTGATTATAATTACGCTATGAACGACTGTGCGAAAACCGCCGGCGGTATTGCGGTAGGGGAGCCGCTAAACCAATATTTCACAGCGATAATTCGCAGCAATATTATATACGTAGCAGCTTATGCGATTGTTCATAGCAACGCAGAAAATTTTCGCAAAAACTGAATACTGTTAATTAAGTTTGGAGACTCTTTAACAGTGGAACTATGAAACTGGTCAAAATGACCAATTCATAATTTTTCATAGAATTTTTATAAATTTAATGCAGCACATTTTTAAGGATTTCTCGTAATTTTCTGTAAAAAATAAGAATAAAAATTTGTTTCTCTTGCATTATGTGTTTTTTAAAAATATTTATCATTTTAATTCCTTTAGTGAAAAGAGGCAGGAGAGATTGGCGCTAGTTAACTAATTTTTGAATGAAATTTTTAATGAACAAGCCATTGGTATTTTGTTAACTATTTGCATATTAAAAGTTTACACATTTATTTACATATACGATCATATTTTTGAACATCGCTTTAATTGAATCTAGTTTGTAATTTTTATTTATTTAGATTAATGAGAGCAATAAGTCATAAACTGTAGGGTTTGTTGACTTATAATAACGGAGTTAGTTGACTTGATACTTATTTTTAGGTATTTAAGAAAGAATAACGGTATTAATAAAACTTAAACATTTATTTGTTTATGTATATTTATAACAATGAATCAAATGATAATTTGTAGGCCGAATTAGACTGCAAATCATCATCTAAGTTACAATTAGTACGCACGTAAAATTCTATATTTCTCATGTTAATACCTGATCAACAACTGGAGCCAATTAATACTTGAATAAGAGCAAATCAGAATAAAAAAGAGACAAAACTAATATCCTGAGTTGATAAACTAATATTCAAATAATCCTGTATATATTTAGTCAAACAACCTCGCCAGACATTTTTAACATGTTACAGACTATACGTAAACAATCTCCAATCTCCCAAATTAAATAAAGTAAAATACCATAAATTACAGTTAATGTATCACATTTTCACGAAATATTCATGAAATAATATGAAACTGTACTTAGTGGACAAAAATACGTAATTAGCCAAAACAAAAATATTTATTTACTGCTGATGCTTTTAGATTTTTTATTTTCATTAATATAATAGGCGAATTTTTTGCTACGACGAAACATTAAATGGCGAGGTAATCATTCGTCCGTTTTAATACTGCGAAATAATACACTATCTATTTGATAATGCCACAATTAGAGGAAAGTAATCAACTAACCCCATTAGTCAATTAGCCCCGATCTCCCCTATATTTTAAACGTCGGTAGTTCTAGTGTTGAAGATCCTGTTCCTCCTTTTTCTATTTTCCTCCTGGTAACGAAGTGAATCGTTTCGGTTTAAATCAAGCAACTGAAACTTTTAATTGCCAGTAAATCTTGATGGAATTTGTATATCACAGTTTGTAATAAGGAAAATTTGTTTGCACGCGTTTGAGTTTTCGTATAATTAACTTGGAATTGCGTTAGGTGGCTTAAAATAATCTGTTTTTCATACATTTTGTAGGTGTTAAGTGTTATATATTCTTAAATAAACTTCAAAATTCAAGACTACTCTCAAATTTCCAACAAAACTAATATGGAGTAGCAAAAATTCTTGAACAAAATCTGGAATCGGTTTATTACGTAGTTATTCAAAAATTGTTAATAAAAGTTTATTCATTTTATCATGGTAACGTATAACAAATTTGAAGAAAGAGGATTTCAGTTTTACTTTCCTTTGGAACCGGAAAACTATATTTAAGAACCGTGCTGAAATTGGCACAAAATTATATGGAAATTTCATAAAGTGAATTTATGAATTTTTATAAAACTGTGCACATAATTTTTTTTTTAAATGCTAATGAAAAAATAAGTTTAAGCGCAAATTATTCAGCAGTTACGCCGAGCTGCCGACGTGGCAACGTCGCACAATAAATATGTGTAGACATTTAAATATTTTTCACTTTATAATTTATATTAAACAGAATGTTTGAATTAATTACGTTAGTCAATTTAATACTTTATTTTTGTATTTCATTTATTTATATTAACATTTAACTTTTTAAAACAAATATAAATTGTGTTGAAAATTATTATTATCATATTACTTTTATATTTATCATTTATTAACGAATTCCAATTTGACTGACATAGTTGGCTAAGAACTACCTTAACACTAAAATTATGGACGATTAAAGTATACCTATTTGTATCAAAGAAATTACAATAATAGATATTTGGAAACATGCATAATGCAACAGAAACAAGTCTTTAACCATATATTTTACAGAAAATCGTAAGAAATATTCAAAAGTGCACCATTAATAATTTATAAAATTTGACTAAGGAATTACAAATCAGTCATTTAACCGCTTTGGTGGCTTTAGTGTTACAGAGGATATAAAAGATGACACTGATATAACGAATATATTTGTGGTTGAGAATTTTTGAAATATGTAAATATTGTAATTAAAGAATTAAAGGTTTTATTTGCCGATAAAATCATCCATTATAGACAATTCATAATAATGTACCTCTTTATTAAAATTTGCTTATTAAAGATCATAGTAATTTATTTTAAGTAATAAATATTATGATCACATGAGGGATCATAAAAAATAATTATCCATTCCTTGAAAGAACAGAACAGGTTATCCTTACAATTAAACGAAGTAGTTGGTACTTATGACTTATATACTTATGACTATGTATGTGAATCAAATCTATTAAAGTACATGTAATGTACACCATACATATGCACACCATGCCATTATGTACAATTTATTAAATTTAGATACAATTTAGTAGTAGTAATTGGTATCGTGTAATAACCAATCATGAAGTAAAAGATTTTATTTATTCCTCGGATAATTCTTGTTGGATGTAAAACTTATTAGTAATAATTCATACCTGGAAACATAAGAAAACAAGCAAAAACTAGTGTTAAGGTTAATAATTTGAAAATAACAGTATATATGTTCCTCCGACCGATATAATAGAAAATTGGGATAATTATTTATTTTTTAAACCAATAAAGGAAGGTATAGTAATAAATAATATTGTGAACTAACATTTTTCTATTTGCGAATTTAATAAAGTACAAAATAAGAAAAAGATTTAATACATACCATATTATTAATTTCACAAAAACATTTATGACATGGAGCAAAAAAGGAATTAACAAAGGAAAAATTTTACCTACTGATTAACATTATTATCGTAATATGGTTGAAAGTGATGCTCATAATGTAACAGGTAATCGCACCGACACTGGATTTAACGCTCTAAATTACTTCAGTGTCGCGTCGTAATGCTTGATTTTCAAGAGATAGAAATTTAAAGTGCAAGCTCGTCGCGTACTTCTCTGACATTAAATTCCACTTCCTTAAATCAGCGATGCGCCACGAAGGAGAAATAATAAATCGACACAAGAGGAAAAGTTTTTAATATCGCTAGCATTCCGAAATTCTATGATTTGTACAACTTATTGTTTCGAGCTTCTCGTTAGCGCGAGTCATCGAGTTCTCTGACAGTTATTAAATAAAGTAATTTCAACTCCAACGATGAAAATTTTTTAACTGTATTATCTAAATCGGCACTTAACCTTTTATCTGGAAATTAACTCGTCGCGCAAATTACCCACATTTGGAACATAATAATTAATTTTTTTAGGGATTCTTTGCTTTATAAAATATTGTTACGTTTCTATTAGAAACACATTATATTATACCTACATTTGTAAAAATTAAAATCGACATAACTCAAGTTAGTTTTGTTTTATTAACCTTTATTTCTGCCTATGAAGAAATTTCTGATTAAGACATTACGCGGTTAAAAGTTAATACTCTCTCGTGAATGCAAGTTAATTTTATCTGTTATAAATTGTATTTTTCTTCGTAAATTTAAATCAAAATATGCGATAAGTATGTTAATAATTAAAAATAATTTGACTGCATTCCTAATTATTTTATAACAATTCAGTAGTAGATAATGAATTGAAGTAAAATTTTTGTCAGTATTAATTTGGTATTAATTTAGCATTACGCTGCATTAAAGTTAGTTATAATAAAAATTTCCTTTTCATTGCTGGTAAGGCGGCCGTCGGGGCGGCATAGAGGCAACAGGAGTATTCGGCTCGATTCGCTTGATAATTTTCAATAAAATAGTGAAATTTTGAAGAAGCAACGAAAATACCAGTTGGTTCTTTAAAATTATTTTTTTTTTGCGATTTAAATTACTAACTCATCGTTATCTCAGTGTAGTAACAACGGAGGGAAATTTTCATATGTATGTTAAAAATATTATTTTAAAGTCTGAAATATTCCCTTTTTTATTTAAATAGCTGTCTTGGCAACCTAGAATGTATGTCATGGGAAGTATTAAAGCATTACTTTTATCGAGAGCAAAATTGAGTGGAATTATAACCATTTTAATCTGTTCGATATAAAGTTCCAGTTCCTTAAGCCATACGAGACCTTCGAGATAAAAAGATACAGAACAAAAGGAATTTTTTTCAAAGGCAAAATTGGTACATTGCTTAAGATATTAGTATAACCACATTATGCTCGTTGAATAATTTACTCCGTAACGATGATATACTTTGCTATCATGAATTAATGATCGTACTATTTATTCTATCGATAGGATAGAATTATTCAACATTTACTTTTTCTCTCTTATCTTATTTTAGTATAATATCTTTATAATATTTTCTTCAGTTTTTGGGGTACATATATGGATACACAAAAATTTTTTTAAATTACTTAAGTTTTGCCGTATTATAATTTATTTCTGAAGCTCTTTGTCTCTGAGATCAAGTTTTTGTTTTTATTTCTTTGATCGAATAACGTAATCTGTCAAGAAAACTAATTGAAGAAATTTTGAAAACTATCATAATTGTAAAAGTTATCTGTATAACTATTTACATACAATTAATTAATAAAAAATAATTGTGTTATGAAAATTCATTTAAAAAATATATATATACTACTATATTATATATTATATACAGAAATAATTTAAGTAGCATGAATTCAATAATAAATAATATGATAAATAGACAATCGAAATATAAATTTTAGAAGAAATTCGATTCTTTGCGATTCTAAATAATCTGAAAGCATGAACCAAGCTAGAAAGACTTAAAATACGTAATTTACTAACAATTTCTTTATACGTTTGTAAAACATGTTGAAACTCAAATAGAACAAAAACAATTAGTCTGCTTAACAGTAATTTAAATATCCGTACCAGCAAGTTCTGAAAATTCTTATGTAAAATACGAAAAATTCAATTATAAAGTTCGCGAAATTCCAAACTTATGAGTTTCTGCTTCACAAATCTCCGCTAATTCCACTTTCAAAGCATGATTTATCAACAAGCGAACAATTCAGTTTCCTGACTCAACCTAAACGTTATCTAAGATTCTGCATAATCAAGAATGTGAGAATACCAACGAGAAATTTTCGATTGCTTCCTCGCATTTCGCGTATGCTTTGACAAACCCAAAGCACGTACGTATGCAGAGTCACTGCTCGTATTCTCAACTTCGAAAATCTTCAACTTCCAATCTTTGATCTACCGTATCTACCACTGGATATCAAAGAAAAACTTCGTCTATCTTCATCTAGCATCTACCACTAAACAATAATAAAAAGAAATTTGAAATTTCAGTCCTTCAACTATTACATTTGCAATTAAATAACAGAAACAACTCACGAATCCAGCGTTCAATACTCGATTCCTCGCATCTGCCATTAACTAACAGAAAAAGGACCACAAACTTTAACCACAATTCAATATTATCAATCACAGTTCTTAAGAACGTAGCTAAATTTCAATTTGAACACCATCGAAAACGTGTATCCTCCGCCCCATAAACGCAATCTACTTTACCGAAAGCAATCATTGAGAGTAGCAACAACTGAAACGCGATCTTTACAAGAAGACTTCTACTTTCTCGATCGATCGAAACATTCGGATCCAAATCCCGAAATACTTGAAACCATCTTTCCGGTCTGCCAGCCCATTTGGCACGGGCAAGGCGATATCACTTTGGCACGTTAACACACGACAAACGATGGCGTCGGAGCTCCTCAACGTTGCTGATCCCGATACCAGTCGATTCATTGATCGACGAGCAATTCACGAGTAGCTTACGCTTGCGATGGCTCCCTTTAGCCACTCGAGACATCACGACGAAAGGCTTTACGCGCTGACACTGTAAATTTTCTAAGTCAAGAATTTCCTATCGATCGTGTGGCCCCCGGGCCGTCTTACCTCAAACTCGGTCACTTCAGCGTGTTGTACGTTCTGCACGCGTTCTTCTCCTCGCCCATTGACCCATTTATCCACCGTGGGTCAGCTACATTGTTTTAGATCCTGTGTGTGTCCTCGCCGGGTGCGAAGCTTTATGCTCGCGGCTCACGTTCCCCACTACGTAATGAAAATCATTCTTCAAATTCCGTCATAATCCCAGGGTATCGAGATCGAGGTCGATCAAATTTTTCCTTTATACAGCATTCTCGCCGTTTAATTATCGTACCGCCTCTGTTGACACTTTAAGGTCTTATTTTTTAATTTATTATGTACCGGTCTGAATTTGTGTGGACGTTGTGTTGTTATTAATTTACTGTAGATAGTGAGATCATATTTTAGAAACTGTAAATAGCTCTATCAGAGTAGATATTAATACCACTGATTAAAAGATATTCTCAATAACGATCAAGCATTAGGCAGAATTTTACAGTTTTCAAAAGATATCGGTCTGTACCGTAACAATATTTAAATTTAATTTACTATCAATTCCTAACAATTATCGCTAATAACTATATGCAATGGATGCGATATTAATTCACAAAAAAAGGAAAAGTAAAGGAAATTCATTACAATCATATTAGAATAAGAAAAAAAATTTCTGCAAGGTGATTCTTTTGTTAAAATTTGTTTTTAAATATGTAAACTTTTTATACTGTGATTACATAATTATTATTGGTATTCATGATGCTAAAATATTTTATTTGTTGCTTCCGCGAAATATGGAACAATTATAATACCTATATGGAATATTCCGTTCGGGAAATATTTAATTACCTGCGTGGGGATATTAATTGATGTAATAAATATTCATTGTAATTATAGCATTGTTGCTTCTAACTAAATTAGAAAATTTCAATCTGTAGCTTGAAATAAATTAATTCATGAGTTAATTTTACCGAAGTAATTTTAAAGTACCTTGTTCAGTATTGAGTAACCTATGTTTATTTGTTTTAAATTAATTTTAAAATTTGTGTTAACCATACGTCATTATAAAAATCAGCTTATATTATGATTTCACTCGCACCATGCCAGGTGCAATGACGATATCAGTTCATATATTTCAACTCTCCTATTATGTTCATAAAACTGACACTAATTCTATAAAAATTATGATTGTGTATTTTGTTGACAAACGTAATGAATAAATTTTTCACGTATTCCGAAATATGTATAAGAACAGACAAAGTTAAGAAATGTAATTCCAATAATGTGTAAAATAAAAAAAATTACTTAAATGGAAAAATATGTATGAATGGGTCGCATAGACCCGACACAATAGGAGGATTAAACACGCATGAATAAAGATAGTATTTTTTGGTAAAAACTCATCGATATCGGATGAAATATGTTCGAGACGTCTCGAGTGCTCCCCGCATCCGAAATTGATTACTCCATCGATTCAAATTCAATCTGTTTCGTGTGCATATAAAATTAAGATTGCAAATGATTCGGATCGTAGCATCAAGGATCTATAATAAAATAAAAGGAGATATGGTGTACTTTATCGGAATTCGACATCTGTAGTAAATAATCTGCGTTGCTCGCAATAACTGTACATATATTACTTACAATAAATGTAAACTATAAATGTTGAATAAGAAAATAATAAGAAGACGAAAACGAAACTAAACAACAAGTAGAAAGTCGCATAAACAACCTAGGACTTGGACACTTGGGTGAGCTAAGGTCCAAGCTCTGATGATCGTTTTACAACAGGGCCTAATGACAAAAGACGGACCCGCGGTAGTCGACAACGCTGACTAAAATTTAGAAAACTGTGCGAGAACACCCACTTTTTTAAATATTGAGGTGAGCAATCGATTACCGAGCGTTTATCCCTGTTAGAGAAGCGGTGAAATTTTATTGATCACTACTATAACTACTGTTGGAAACGAAAATAATGAGAGTCCAACGACTGTTTTACAACCGGGCCTGACGGAAAACAGACGGACCCTCGACTCTCGGCAACCCCAGCCGATCTTTGGTGAAAAACGGCCGGAGGTTACTCATCATACGATCACCGTGCCGAACAGTCGATCACCGAACGTTTCCAGATCTTACAAAAATATACTCATAGAAGAGGACTTGTCGCTACCGCGCATTTTGATTAATAATGAACCGTCGATTCTTACACTACAAAGTTTGCAATGTATCTAAATATTCGACAAACTGTGTCATTCAGAAGTGTTGCAGTTTTATTGACCACTACTGTAGATAGCTTAGGATTCTGGCGGCACTATCAAACAAACCGGAATATGGGTAATATCAGCTGTAAGGTGGAATCAGGATTCGAGCGGTAATTAAAGAATAAAGTCTGTGGGCGTTTTTAATGCTATGTTTAATTGCGTGCGTTCACGTTGAAGGCTACTACAATAATGTTCTTCCTGGACTATCTGTGAGTCGCGAGGACGTTCCCGGCGGTATGCCTGCCTTAGTTTTATTGCCCTAGGTCCCAAGGAATTTCTCNCGACAAACTGTGTCATTCAGAAGTGTTGCAGTTTTATTGACCACTACTGTAGATAGCTTAGGATTCTGGCGGCACTATCAAACAAACCGGAATATGGGTAATATCAGCTGTAAGGTGGAATCAGGATTCGAGCGGTAATTAAAGAATAAAGTCTGTGGGCGTTTTTAATGCTATGTTTAATTGCGTGCGTTCACGTTGAAGGCTACTACAATAATGTTCTTCCTGGACTATCTGTGAGTCGCGAGGACGTTCCCGGCGGTATGCCTGCCTTAGTTTTATTGCCCTAGGTCCCAAGGAATTTCTCTTAAGCGGGGAAGCGCCTTGACGAAATGCACATGGCCTGCTTCAGCCGTTTGCCTACAGCAATTTTCTAACACAGGAGACACTGAAGGAAAGCGTAGACAAATTAGTGTCACAGGATCACTAACCACTTGGGTTAAAGATCGTAAACCTCGTAACCCATCATAGGTGATATACTTTGATCGAAAAAGGTATATCGTTACAAGGATATCCGTTAGTTTAGCTATTAATTAATTTTACGGTTGGTACAGTAGTGTCCGCTTGAGTGTTGCACATTTATCTGAGATGAGTGTCGCAAAATTATCCCCGTTAATTCCTATAACTGCTTAGGCGGACCGAACGTTCGCGTCTTATTTTTGACTCCGAGAGCAATTTCGTCTGCCGATGAATCACTAGAATAAGAAAAATACAATTTTTATATTTCTTGTTTTACAATCAAGGGATTGTTGTATTAGGTTGGAAACTATGAAACGGGCGTTGCGTCAATTCGTGCGGCACATATGAGTCCAATTTTTTGACTTTATTTATTGCACGCAAATGTTTTAACACAGCTGTACGACTAGTTCCTAGTTTAAACCCAAGTGTTCGACTAGTTGTGCGTGGATCGGATTCCATAGTCGTCCTTAATTCCTCGTTATCAATATGGACCGGTGGCGTTCCTCGAGGCTCATTCACGATACTCGAATTGCCGGAACGAAATTTTTCGAACCAATATCGAGCATTTTTTTCATCGGTGGATCCATCTCCGAATGCCTGATTAATATTTCTCGAAGCTTGAGCCGCGGTATGATTTAATTTAAACTCGTACAACAAGAGTAGATGTAAATCGCGTTTTGTTTCCATCTGGTTTAGGATAAAAATAAAATAAAAATGGGATACAAACGCGAAAAAATTTTACAAAACGGGTAAGAAGAATACCTTTAAGCTTTATAAATAATATTATAATATCGAGCACACGTTACAATGTATCTCTCTCAGTTGCAGCTGAACACAGACTAAACAAAAAACGCCCGTTTCATAGTTTCCAATCTAATAATTAAATTGCTGAGCTTTTTCTACTGAAAATTACATCAAACATGACTATATTTTAATGAATTTGAATTATACGAGAGAATCTTTTCTATTTCATTCACACTCACTGTTTCTCTCTCTCTCTCTCTCTCTCCTCTTTTTCGTCTTTGACGCACAACAAACGAATGATGAGAGATAAACTCAAGCGATTCCTCGAACACTGAATAAACGTCTTGACGCAGACTCGTAAACACAACACTCAAGCAGACACTACCTTACAATGAATTGCACAAATTAAACTTAACAAAAAGGTATCTTATTAAATTCAAAGTAAAATGAATTAATTACTACCCAAAGTTAAAACTCTAGGTTTTAGACAGAAATGTCTAATTGACACTTACGTATTAAATGATACGATAAAATTTCTTCGAAAGAGAAATGAACTCTTGTTCAGTGTCAGAATTTTGACTATATCTGAGTGGCAACTGAACTCAGGAATTCTAAAATGTAACTGGTTACGTATCATAAAAAAACTAGTAAATTGCTGGTGTACCGAACTGAATTCCATAAGCAAGGAACGCGCTCATTTTGTGTGACTCAACCCTTCCTAGAGGGTNTTAAATTGCTGAGCTTTTTCTACTGAAAATTACATCAAACATGACTATATTTTAATGAATTTGAATTATACGAGAGAATCTTTTCTATTTCATTCACACTCACTGTTTCTCTCTCTCTCTCTCTCTCTCCTCTTTTTCGTCTTTGACGCACAACAAACGAATGATGAGAGATAAACTCAAGCGATTCCTCGAACACTGAATAAACGTCTTGACGCAGACTCGTAAACACAACACTCAAGCAGACACTACCTTACAATGAATTGCACAAATTAAACTTAACAAAAAGGTATCTTATTAAATTCAAAGTAAAATGAATTAATTACTACCCAAAGTTAAAACTCTAGGTTTTAGACAGAAATGTCTAATTGACACTTACGTATTAAATGATACGATAAAATTTCTTCGAAAGAGAAATGAACTCTTGTTCAGTGTCAGAATTTTGACTATATCTGAGTGGCAACTGAACTCAGGAATTCTAAAATGTAACTGGTTACGTATCATAAAAAAACTAGTAAATTGCTGGTGTACCGAACTGAATTCCATAAGCAAGGAACGCGCTCATTTTGTGTGACTCAACCCTTCCTAGAGGGTGCACTAATCTAACCACCGTGTGTTGCAGATTCGTAGAGGATTCGTACGTAACATGAAAAAAATCATGAAATATGAATGTTTCTGTAAATCTTAACTTTGCAATCAAATTACACGCGTTGAAAAAATTAACTGCTTTATATAAAAATTAAATATTAAATTATAAAATAAAATAAATGTTTAAAAGTAGCATACAAATATTAAGAAGAATTAATGAGAATTGTGATCATAAATAAATCTATCATAAATGTAAAAATGGTAGTATCATAGTTTTGAACAGAGCAGTGAGTATTCCCAAAGACAGGGCCATAAAAGAGAAAGGCGCTGGCGAAGACCAGACCCAAGGGGCTGGCGAGTGTTTTTCCGGCCGATGCGTAGGCAAAGGAGAAGAGTGCGTGGTGGTGGGAGTAGAGGGTGCACGAGGACTTTTCCGCGAATGGTAAAATAGAGGAGATTGTCGTTGACGTTGAAGAGCGAAGGACCTACACGCTGCAAGCTATCTTAGCGTCGAACGATTTTTGCTTTATTTTATACCTATTTTTATGTTCTTCTAAAATAAACATATAATCCTTTATTTTAATACCACAAAATATTAAGAAGTCAAAATAAAAATTATTTTATAGTTATTTCCGATAATAAAGTGGATAAGAATTGGTTCAATTGATAAAAATGAAACTACTCTTTTTAAAAAAATCGCGCGAAAAAAGTGTAGTAGAACATAAACAGCCATAAACAAGGATTACGGATGTGTTAGCAATCAGGGTTAAGAGTTAGCAGTTCACGATCACCGAGTAATCAGGATTGTTTGGAAGCAATCAGGCTTCTAGTTAACTAGAACCAGAACAATCAGACATCGAGCGATCTTCAGTTAATTCGGTCCTTCTATTTATCACTCACTATATCGGCAGTTTGAAACTCACTTACGTTCAGTTTCAAAGCATGATCAAAACACACTATACATGTTCGACTAATGACTACAGCATTTAACATCGATTAATACATATGCATAAAGTAAATAATAATCAAGATCGCTTCGCCTCACAAATTTAACTTCTTGTAAAATCTATTGTCTAAAAGAAAAGACATCGCAACATAATTTTGCACCTGATTTGTAACGCGTCTATTTCACATTTAACGATTATTTATCTTCCATAACCATCTTTCATAATGAGCCTGTTTTATTTGTTTCTTTTACTATAATTTTTCAAAAAAATATTCTTCAACTTTCTCTTCTACATTTTTTTTATTTCCATGTAGGGTAAGTTCGAGATAATTCGACCACTATTTGGAAAGAAGCCATTGTATTATTGATTTTTTACATTTTTGTTGTTTTAGAAAAATTAAAACAACGCATAGATAATTTAGAATATATATAAATCATACTTTGCAAAATATTAAAATATTTATTTCTTTTTTTAATCAAGAAGTAGCAACATTGCAAATGGACGTTCTCACCCGCATGTTCGTGTTAACCCTCTATAGGTCGAATTTTGTCTACTTATCAGAGGAAAAATCACGATTCGTTACAGTTTTTTGCTTTGATTCGAAAATTCTTAAAGTAATAATTGCTATAGATGAATCGTAGTATCACTGCATTAATACAGTAATTAAATTTAATAGTACAGTGATGATTAAATAAAATAAATGTTTTAAAATACAGGTACATTAATTTGTAACTTTCAAGTCACACAAAGCCATAGAGGGTTAAAACGTTCACCCGTTACGGGTGAGATCGATCTTGAAAAATACCAATAAATGTAACTTACACAAAATATAATACGTGAGAAAAATTAGTTGATATGTTGCGTTTTCTAAAATTTTCCACATAAATCATAAATGCTCCCATGCTTAGAGCATCTATCTTGATAAAACACTCACATCTTACACATTTAACCTAATCTTCGCTTGCGGAGGTTTTGAAATAGTTTATTTTAGTTTTATTTTCTAATATGCATAAAACTTTAAATGTAATTTACGATATATATACGGTTTTGCGACAATTGTCAGTACGACAATAATAATAAACCGACTTATTTGTTTTATTTTGAGCTATTCATACTGGCCGGTCTCTCCCAGTGGTCGAATTATCTCGGACTTACCCTATAGAATATGTTTTCTTTTCACACATATTCAATTTTATTATTGAAACTTGTAAAACATTGCAAAATGTATCTTCAAACGTAATCAAACTCCGTCCCACACATAAAAACGCTTCTGGTTTTCATTGAATATTTGAAAACGCTGTTAGATTAGACATTTTTAATACATTATTAAGTGGCTATTTTAAAAAACAGCTACCACATGTTGCTGGCTATTTTCATAACTGGATAAAAAAATGCGTAAATCTAAATAAATTTGAATAATTTGAAGTTTAAACTAGGTACCAGATACATATCTTATATTAGGTATATCTATGTTAATACTTATTTCGAGTATGCAAAATTCCGAAAGAGTAGAAAAAAATCGGTCAATATTGGCGTTACATCGGTAGGTCTATGTCGATCGTGCATCGTACCTTATTTGCTGTTTTATCGTTGTACAACGTTTTGTTATTTCAAAGTCCACGTTTTAATTTATGATGAAACGATTTTTTAATTATTTTACAAAATAGACCCCGAGTCTAAAAAAGTAACAAAATGAAAAATAATAAAAGTGCATATATGCATTGCACAAAGCTTTTTCGAAGCGTTCAAAAATGTGCGAGCCCTGGAAGCTCGTTGAGCGAGCAGAGTACCGTATGCAATGTGTTAAATACAGTCGGAACTATTTTCTGACTCAACACTATATATTTCAGTGTCACTCAGACAATCAAAAAAAGTATCCGCATGTAACTCAAAGACTTCTTCCCTTTTAAAAATTTTCAATGCATTATTTTAGAACATCTAATGGTACTAGAATTATATTTAAAATATCAAAAATCAAAGAAAACAGGTAACATAAAAATTAACCAAATATTATCCAACATAATGAACCATGCGGTAGTGACAACGTACATAATTTTGTACTTTGAAATAACAGCATAAATTGATGCATGTGAAAACGCAAAAATAATTGTGATCGGTCAACAATGTATTAAAAAAAAAAAAAAAAAAAAATCAATCAATTGTACGTCTAGCAACACGTTGCTCTCTAAACCAAATGTCAAAATTTTTCATTCGATCTATTAAAATTGCAGTATTTCTACATTTTCACTCATAAAGATTGATACGTTGCAGCTCGAATTCGCAATAGAATAGCCTGAAACAAACTATAAAGTGGGAGAAAAGCATAGAGCTTGCAGTGTTAGGAAGAAATGCAGGAAGTATGTACAGTAGACTCCCGTATAACGCGAGTTCCTACAACGGGAATTTCTATAACGCAGCAAAGATATTGTGACTACTTCTACTACGTTTTCATATAACGCGATTCCTGCTAGAACGCGCTATGTAATAAAATACGGGAAAACATTACAAAAGTGTTTTTAGGGTTTAAGACCAGATTTACGGAACCCGTCAATTTGACGCAGGTCAGATTTCATGCTTGAGTTTAGCAATCATGCGTGCGGAAAATGTAAACTCAAAATGAAAATTATATAGAAAAATGTACTAAATAAATCTCTGCTTATAGAAATCGATTAATTCGAAGCAAACCGAACTAATGATATTAGAAAAAAATTTGTATTTCAATGTAACCATCAAAATGATCAAATCGATGCCCGTAAACCTAGTGTTAATTTAATTATTTATAACTGCATAATATATTACTTAAACTTATTACTATTTCTTTTGTTGAATTTATGTGAGAAAAAGAAGTTTTGCTTATATACGTTGGTAATATGTACTTTTTTTTAAATAAGTATCATGTATATGCTATTTATTTAAAAAAAAACTGTCCCAACTGATGAAACGTAGAAAATAAAAGTTGACGTGACTTTCACGATTTCCTATAACGCGAATTCGTACATCGCGTAACGTATTAACAGCGTTATACGGGAGTCTACTCTATACGTATAAATCTCTCTGGTAGCTGGTTCGACCGAGAGAAATGTTTCACGATCTCGCAACGACAAACAAACGGCTGAACCTTCCATTAAAATCTTTCCACGCTTGTACGCTTTTACTGGGCTGCCGCGCGAGTACGACAGCGCGTTTTTGATCGTTCACGTTTGTTTGCGAACCGTGAAACAAAATAAAAACCGATCGAGTAAAATGATTGCAGCCGGGTGACTTTGCACATCGCTTTTTTCCAATTCATGATCTTGTTGTTTTGTAGTTTAACGAGTTGTAAAGTAAGTGTCATGTGTACGGTTGTTTGATGACAAGAAAAAGTTTTAATGTCGAATATTAAGTCGGTTTTAATTAATAAAAGAATTATTTGATTTATTCAAAATGTAGATCAATTAATAACGTTTCCTTTTATATATTGATATATGAGAAATTTATGGAATTATTCAAAAGCTTTTAATCCTATATCCTAATAGGATAAACCAAGGTTGAAAATACACTAAAAATTGTGTAAAATTTTATTAAAGAAATATGCAAAGGCGGACCCGTGTATAGGCACTGGAGAACTACAGCACTCTCAATTTCTTTCTATATATAAATATTAGGTTGGGGAAAAAGAAATCCATTATTTTTACGTGAAATGATTTAAAACTGTTTTATGGTCGATCTTTAGCTCCTGGGCGATGCTACGACTACTAACCTGACGGTCAACTTCGATTATCTCTGTGATTTTATCCACATTTTTTACAACGGGCCCGCCTGTGCGAAGTGCATCTTCAACATGAAAAATACCTGAACGGAATCGACGAAACCAAAATTGCACGTAATTAGCTGTTACAGTATCGGGACCATAAACACCATTCACAATTTCAGCCGTCTGGCTTGCATTTTCGCCTGTATCAAAGAAAAATTGTAAAATGTACCGAATTTTCTCTTTGTTGACTTCCATTTTTAACGCCTTGTAACTCACAACTGAATGGACCACACAAAAAACAGCAAAAGAATTTGTTTAGCGCGAAATGTCACCTTGACAACGAGCATAAATCTGAAATTGCTTGATCGATACTTTACGAAATATCGATCGCTACAGCCATCTACCGAAAAAATAATGGATTTCTTTTTCACCAACCTAATATATTCATTATTTATTTATTTTTGCTTATAATATTTAATTTTATCGTCAACAATCCTATACAATTCTCCTGTTTGGTATAAAAGCTAATAAAAATTCATGTTGTAACATTTAGGAGGATGTTGGTACGCGCACAAGCATATGCACGTCATAATGTGTTGCGAGCTATTAGCGTAATGCGATACTGTCTGTCGCGCAGTTCCACTGTTGTTTATACGCAAAACAATATCTTTTCATGTTTCATTTTTTTTTAACGTTCACCATAATTTTGATATTTTATCCAAACACGTACACACTGTATTTACAGTGTGTATATACATTTCAAAGGTTGCAGTATCCCCACAATTTCAAGCCACGAACCACCACTGGAAATATGATAACATATTATCAAGTACAGTACCTGAGGAAATCAAATGAAAAATAAAATAACGTCGATATTAATAAAATAAAAAAAAAATCATTAAAACCTCTTTGTTGTACGTATCATTTGATCCGTATGAATAATGACGCTTTCTGGAAAAATCAATAAATTTGTGAATTCAATATCTGAAAAACTAATTGAAATCGATCATGTACATGGAGGGTTTATGAATTGATAAATTCGTATTGAGAAGTAGTATTAAACGACCTTTATATCTACTGAATGGTAAAATTAAAAAAAAAATTCACCTTCATCAAAAGCTGTGGCCTCTTGTATCGTGCAATTTCCATAAAAAAATTTCTTTTATTTACAATATTTTAAGAAACAAAGGGTTGTCCTGAGTTATCGCGGACATCCTGTATAATATGAAATATGAATAAAATACAAATTATAAGTAATATTTTGAAACAAAGCGAACAAAATTATGGAAATAACGTATGATAGAACGCAACGTTGAATTAATTGACAAACGGTGGAAAATCAAACGCTTCGTGTGAAAGCGAGCAGAGTCGCTTTTGAATCGAACACAGGCAAAGTTTAACGTTTTTCGATAGTTGATCGAACAATAGTTAAATTGATTTTGCCCTGAAAGAAAATAAGCTCGAAAAATCTGTAAACGAGTAATGAACCGATAAAGAGAAAGATAAAGTTAATTTACGCCATTAATGGTTTCTAATTTTTCGTTTCGAGTTGTTTGTTTTTTCGCTTCTCAATTTAGTCCGTTTATTTCGCCTGTAATAATAATAATATAGTTCGGTATATAAACTCATATTAATATCGCAAGTATGAAATATGAAAAAGTAAAAAACGGAACAATTAAAGAAACTTAGTTGTTCAGGATGTGAATTCGTTGGTGTACCATCGCCTCGATAATTTACGAGGGGCGATGTTCGAATTGATATAGAAATTTCCTGAGTTTGATTGGCCCTGCATGAATTATAGCCACGGCTCCGTAGGAAAGCGTGCACGAAATGGGTCAGTAATTAAACATGAGCGAGGAGATCTAAATTCAACTAAAGTGATAGTCGAAGAATCGTTCAGCCGGGATAATTGAATTAGAAATGCGAGCTGATTGATTTTCGTTCTTTCGTTTGCAGTTTTTGTGCTTGAAATTCTCGCTAATTGAAATCTGATGAGTTTTTATCGACGTTGATTCTAGATATTACTATCAAGAAGAATAAGTGAAATAGAAATGAAAAAACATAGTTGTAAAAGTTATTTAACTAGGAAAGAAAAAAAAATTGATTAATATAAAAAGATTGGTTTTTATATAACTATTTTTTATTTTTTTATTTTTTTTGTACGTGCAATGAAAAACCTAAAAAATACAAATGCACGTTTTTTAAACAAAACTGCGTATACAGTCTCTATGGAAAGTATACAAGGTATCCAGAAAGGTCAGGACCAAATTTATACCACGTATTAGTAAGGTTAAATAGGTACAAAAAGTTCGTGTAAACTTATGTCTAAAAATGCTTTGCTGTAGAATTATAAGCGTTTATACAAAAATCAATATACACTTTTCGTCGTATTTATACAAAAATCAGATAAAATCAAAATACAAAGATACATACGGATGTGTAATACAAAGTATAATACAAAGATGTATACATACAAATAGAAACTACATCTAGTAAAATCTGCGTACTATATACTCCCACGAATCCATACTTCGAACTGTGCAAACAGCCTTTCGCTCGAAGAACAGAAGAATTATGAATGCAATGTAAATTCGTGTTACCGTGGAATAAACTGTCATCTAAACGATCACCGAGTTAGAAATAATTCTAATAAAACATTTACCAAAATATTCTCTCCTTAGATCTCGCGATTCCTATTAACTTCTAGTCAGTTATCTTACAAGAGATCGCTAAGGGATGCAAAGGCTCAATGAACTTGGTAACAGAATCGAGAATAATCGGTTCCATCGTCGGACCGTTCTTCGAGTTTCTGTCTCCAATTAACTATAATTTCCGGTTCACGACCCCTGTAACCCGTGTGAGAAATGGCAGAGTAGAGAATTTCGGAACTTCAGCCGTGCATATTGGTCAAAGTCAGCTATTGCAGCCCTGATTGCCAATAATCCGGTGACAAACGTCTTCGATCCTCGTTTTCCCTAGTATATATTCCTCTTTTGTGATATTTCGTTTCTAAAAGAAATTTATAGTACTGATATACGCTGACATACATAAAAATTTGTATCTTAGTATGTACACTTGGTCAAAGCTTAAATACTTATAATTTTACCAAATGAATATTATAAGACTGAAAAAATTATTATATAAATCATAATAATGTTTTTTTTTTTTGTTAATTTTATTACAAGATTAAGTTTTTAATTTACTGTGAGGTTCCATCACGAGTAACGAAGAAAATTTATTCAATGAAAATGTAAATATAATGATTTAAAAAAATCTTGATTTATAAAAAGCAGTAATTTTTCATTTGTATCCACCACTTTGTTGATTCTCAGTTTCTTTGTACACAAAATTGATAAAGAAATTGTTTTATAAGTTCTTATTACCATCTACTTTTTTTTTAACATTTTATTAATCTCATGTATACACGTATGCGTGTACTAATTTGGAGCACTTAACGTTATGTAAACAACAATTAGGGTATTCAGTCGCAAGAACAGACCAAATACCATAGTAAAACGCATCCTAAGCTTAACCCATTTGCATCCAAGCGCGGAATAATCCGCGGGCCGCGACAGTCGACTATCACGAAGCGCGGAATAATCCGCGAGCCGCGACTGTCAGCTATCACCGAGCGCGGAAATATCCGCGAGCCTACGACTGTTAGTTATCACCGAGCGCGGAATATTCCGCGAGCCTGGGTTGCTTTTTTTACCAGTTGCAAAATATCTTTCGGTTGCGACAGACCACGTTTAACCACTTGTGAAAGCGTTTCGGTTCTTTCAGTTCAATATTTATTTAAATATTCATTTTAACTTAAATAAATTTATTTTATCTATAAAAAAATATTTGTTTTTCCTTTTGTGTAAAAAATTAATTATATTTGCGATATAACACTGTGTATCAATCGTTTAAAAAGTATATTCTTAATAAACTCGATGAATAATTTCGATGCCCGTTACTGCACGCACGATCGACCGCGCGTGGTGATACGAGTCAGTCGTCAGTTGAACGTCGCTGATGTTTCGATGCAGAAGCTTAAATAGAGCGATGATGCAAATGGGTTAACTTAGTTTTATAACCCAACAGTTACCCCGCCCGCTACAGATGACTAACACGTAACACTGGCCTACCAAATTTCCAGCAACACAGTTTCACCACCATCCAATTTTCCTTGCAGAACGCACAATAAAAAGGACAACACACCACGGCCGAAAAACAGAATCACGACAACGTAACGAACCTTTACAGCCCACCACTACGAATTGTTTTAGTCTGTACGCCTTTAAACAGTACATTTACGTAACTCGTGAATTTGACGGATTTCAAATTTCATGATCAAATGTAACCAATCTGCGTACGGAGAATGCACACTTAAAATAAAACTCAATGCAAAAGATTTATTATATAAATCTCTGTTAATAAAAATCTATGGATTTTAACACGTTGAGCGCCACGCGTATTTCTAAAACAATC